>JAJJMB010014022.1:13614509-13697294 GCA_023531105.1 Papaver atlanticum
AAAAAAAAAAAAAAAAAATACCAGACCAATTAGACCAATCGGAATAAATAACACATGGATAGCAATATGTGTGTGTTCTCCCCGTCTCCGTCGCCTAAACAAGTGTGGAACGCAGGATCCACGGGAATTACCATGTAATCTGCTGACAAGAAGCATGCGCTTGGATCCAAAAGATCTAATCATGTCGTTAAAAAAATAAAAATAAAAATAAATAAAGGTTTATTATAAAGTCGACCACTGGTTCCCTTGTATATGCCAGCTGTGTTGATGTAGAATTAGGATTGTCGACCACTGGTTCCCTTGTATATGCCAGTTGTGTTGATATTAGTCCAGACCAGTATCTCAATCCACTAGGTCATAATTTCATCTTGGCATTGAAGTCCATTCGCAACCATCTATTTCTATATCCATCTTCTTAATCTATTCATGTGATTTGTTTGATTCCGGATATTGATGTCCATAGTGCGACTATCTGAGTAGAGCTCTGTCACTTATATATGAATTTTAGTATGCTAGAGTGCAAACTCGTATACAGCGATTGGAATTTCGCATCAGGGTACTTCCTCCCGTAATCAATAAGTATGCCAACCAAGGTGGTTCTTTAGTGCATTCCAAGGTTCTGCGTAGATAGCTAGGGTCTGGAATAAAGGTTTTGTGGGTATATCTCTAGTAAACCCTCCCGAGACTATAACTCGGCCACTAGGGCCACCTAGGGGTTTAAAGGCTTGTTGCACATGCTAAGTGCAATCGACGATGCCTGCAACAGTGAGTTAGGATTTTATTTTGTAGTTTTTATTTGCTCGGGACTAGCAAATAATAAGTTTGGGGGTATTTGATAGACGCATTTATGTGTCTATTTTCATCTATATTGTGTATATTGTTAGTACCCATTTTTGTACTTATTTTGGTATTTTATCTCTTTGTAGGTGTTTTTGGAGAAATAAGCTTTTGCGGCGAAATTGGCTCGAAAAGTTGATAAATGCAACCCAAGGGATGAGTGTTATGCGGACTCCAGCAACGGATAAGGGGCGACCACTGGATAAGAGGTAACCTTACCCCTTCACGTTCAAATTCTAAATTTTGGCGGGAAACCAAAACCAAAATATATACACGTTTCTGGCAGTTTTGGTGGTAGTGATTTGGAGGAGTTTAAGGTCGATTAAACCTCTGATTTTCATAGGGTAGACTCCTTATGGGTCTAGGAATCTAACATGGGTGTTTAAATCTATTAAACTGGGCTCAATCGACGGATTTTTATCTCAACAGCAAAATATGGAAAGTCACGTGTGTGACCGATTTTAGGAAATTTTAGAGAGATTAAAGTGCTATAAACCTTCCCAAAGCTTGATCAATCTAAGGAAGAGTTTAGAATCAAAAGGAAAGCTCAGAAACGCGTGGAAATCCTAAAACAAGAAATTGCCGCAACTTTGCCGTGAAGAGAAAGGAAGAGATTTTGGAAGATTCTTGAGAGATTTAATCGGTATTTTTGATATAAATAGATTGTTTGGGTCATATAGAAGGGGTGTCGAGAGTTTGGGGGGCTGAGAAGGGCTGAGGAGTGAGAAATCAAGACTAACAGAAAGCTACCTGTTGCTGTTTTCTGCTGGTGCGGAGCTGAAGAACACAAAGAACATAAGACGCACACGGAATAGTCGCAAAGAACACGAAGAACTTCGACCAATAGCGAACCGTCGCAGAAGCAGTCTTATATTCAACTACAGAAAGATGTTATCGTTTTTGACTGTCTTTGCTTAATACTTTCAGCGACCATTACCTTCCTTACAACAAGCTTTCTGTAACTATAGCTCGTCCTTTCTAATAAAAACACCTTATTTGATCAATGAAATCAACTTTTGAGCATATTTCTAATATGAGGAGCTAAACCCCAACACTGGGATGACGGAGGAAGCCCTATTTCACGCATGTGGTAATTCTAATAATTCATTTATGACTATTTGCATTGATTTTTAATTGATTTATGATTTTTATTGAATGGGTGTGATATTGTTTGATGATGTATGCTTGGTCAATGTATATTTGATACATCATGCTTTTGATTTACAGTCATTGCTTTTCAAAAATCTACTTTTGGCAAAGAATAAGAGTCCATATTTTTTAATATTTGAGCTATAATTGATTGGAATTATTATTTGAATCACATGAATGAAATTTGGTGGAATCCTAAGTCCCAGTAACTCTCGCACCTTTGTAATATTTTTGTATATATTTTTATTAAATTTAAAAACTCGAATCTTCACAAGTCCGAGTGAACGACAACCTTACTTACCACTTTAAAATTACATCATGCTCATCAAATATAACATTTTTTAACACTGTCAAACACCCACAAGACGTTGTTGACAACTAACAAAGATTACAAAACCATGATGTATCGAGACCAACATTGTAAATGAGTAGGTAAAAGAGGATAGGAGTATTACAAGCTCCAAACTTGATAGCATTGAAGATATCAAGTTCTTTTCTCCTTGGAGGTCAATGCACTTGGCATAGCATCCACCTTCAATGTTTGAAACACCATTCTCACTCCAACAGCGCTCATCGTCTCCAACTATATACCTATTGTGATCAGTAGACAAAGTTGTCTTTCCAGTACCTACAAACGAGATAAACAAAAGACTATTTAATAACAAGGCTATTGGAAGTAAAATAAATAAATATAAAAAAAGGAAAGCAACTGCAAAACTAAAGTGGAGAAGCAACCAACTTACTTGAATATAACCAAAGGTGCTAGAGTTATCAGGAGTATCGATGAAATGAAGAGAACTAGTCCAACGATATTTATACCAATGCCAAATTTGGTCAGGCCAACTACGGAGGCCTGACAAATTTCTAGCATACTCAACTAGAAAAACACAATATTATACATATAGAACTTATTGATTCATACTAGCACAAATGATTTATCATGTAAGTTCTGGTTCAAGTACAATAAAATCATGTGAGAATCAATACATGGTGTTTTTAATTAGGCATCACCAAAACAAGCTTTTCATTTACTACACAAACTGTAAAATACTTCATCATGGAATAAACTACCAAAACATAACTTCATTCATGGTATAAACACAAAACAGAATCTAAACTGACCGAAAATCGAGCTCAAAACAGAAAACTAGATAAAGAAGAGGACCATACCTGATTAGCAATAGCAGCTGCAGTAACTCCTTATGAAATCTCAGATTGAGTCTTCCACCTGCAGAAATAGCATAAAAAAACTAGTAGCAAACATAAATACTCGAATCTTTTATGTTTAAAGATACATAATCAAGGATATCAAGAGAACATGCAAATCATTTTCAGCTTGAAGGATATAAAGAGTGCAGAATTCTGAGACAATTATGGTTGGTCGCTACATGGCAAGCGTGGTATAATTCCTACCAAGCTCATTACAGGGAAGTTGAGTGTATGAGGGTGGCAATGGAAGACTTACTCTACTCATATGGTATTGACATGGTTTCCAATGGACATGTAAGTCAGAAAAGTTCTATTTTTTTAAGTTATCATTATTGTTAACTAAGACATTATCTACTTACACAATATTCTATCAAGTATATTGAGGTTCGTATATCTATCGTAGTAGAAACTAGACTTTGACTGATGGTCTGAGTCGCCAAACTTCTAAAAAGAATTAAAGCTTAACATCAAGATGTTTCTAATTCACCCCCAACTGTCAATGCAAGTCTTTCAGCTTAAATCAAACTCCACATCAAGATTGTTTCTAGATGACTGTCACTAAGAAAAATTCACATCTTTCATCAAAGCTGACATGATATTTACAAACCACAGACTCAAACAAAGAACTGACATGAAGGGTTCGAGTATGGTGATTCTCATGGGTTGCTGGGTTTTAATCTGATTTTGAGAAGAAATTGAGTTGTTGTGTACGAACTAATGGCAGAGAAGGAGATTTAAGAAGAATTGGAGACGGGGGTATTTGTTAATGAGTTGCCAGCAAGAAGAACACGAAACAAGTGGTCTTTCTGGTCAGGTTTCTGAAGATGAAGTTCTGAATATAGATGGGTTTGTTTCGAATTTGAAGAAGGGTAGTGAATCTGAGGATGGAGGATGTGTTCAGGCAGAGTTTACAGGGAAAATGGAACTTGAATCAGCTGATGGTTGTTTGGTGATCCTAGCTACAAAGCAGCTGAGATTGGTGTCGTTTCATGCAAGAACATCAAAGAAGAGGAGTTACAGTTTGCACTGATTTGTGTTGGTTGAGAAACTTGCAGTGAATGGGTTGGTCTGCTGGTGTGATGAGGAGAAAGAGATTGAAGTTGTAGTTCAAGTGGTGGATGCAGCTGATGCTATAGAGATGGTGATGCTCAATTTAGGTTTGCGCTGGTGCTGAGAAGCAATGGTGAATGAGTTGAGTTCAGTGTTGAAGATGGCATCTAGACATGCTTGGTAATGATTTAAGTTGAATGCGCAGGTTATGGGACTGGTGATGGTAGGATGCAGTTGCAGTAGTTCAGATGGTGTTCTTGCTGGCGATTGCAGGTGCAGTGGCTTGGTCAAAGAGCTAAGAGCTGAAATTTAATTACAGATGGAGCTTGGCAGTGATGGCCTTGTTGCAGCTGAAGTTGGTTGAATGATGCTCAGAAATGGTTATGTGAGAGCTGAAATTGAGTTGTGTTGTAGAGTTATGAATGGTTAGCAGGTGAAGAATGAAGCTGAAGCTACAAAATGATATATTAGGGATTAATGCAGAATTTGGAGTCTGTTGCTACAGTAGATTTGAGAAGAGATTTGAGCCATGGGATGAACAAGAAGATGAATCTGAGCCATACTAGAACCATTCATCAAAGAACTGACATGATATATATACTAACCACGGACTCAAACAAAGAATAAGAAATACATCAACAAACATAAAAACGAAACCCTAACTACCAATCTACCAACATACACAAGCAAAATACATCATTAACAAAATACAGAAAACCCTGACCATCAAACCCTAGCAGAGAAAACATCATCAATCAATTTAAACCCTAGATAGCAAACCCAAATCATCATCCATACATAAAACAATCAATTCAAAATCCTAATAGCAAACCCTAATCCTAACCATCAAACCCTAACAGAAAAAGCAACTTCAATCGATTCAAGCCCTAAAAAGCAAACCCTAATCATCATCCATACCTGGCTTTCTCTGGTTTCAATGGCGGGAGAGTTTTTTTCTTCCGATCGGAGAAAGAGAGTGAAAGAGAGGTCGAGTGGTTGAAATGAATCGAAGAGATATATTTTCTAAGGATAAGAGGAGTGGGTACACACGAAATTCGCATGCTCGGTAAAAAAGTGTTGGCAGGTGTTTTTTCTCACACGGGTAACTGGCATGCGCGAAAAACCATCAGTTGCGAATAGCAACTGAGAAACCGCAGTTGCGAAATTAGAAACAGCATCTGGCTGTTGCGAATTTTTAGCAATAGAAATTAGCAACTGAAAATTCGCAACAGCTACATTTCTGTTGCGAATCTGAGTTGCTATTCCTTGAATTTGGTGTAGTGCTTGCTGCTGCTCTTGATAAAATCAAGATGTTGGAAGATGACTTGAAAAAGTTCAATACTAGTTCAACCAAATTAACCACTATGCTAGGAGCAAGTAAAAATAATCGTGATACACGAGGATTGGGCTATAAGAGAATAGATGCTCCAAGTACTAGCAAAGAGGTAAAATTTGTCAAGGCTAGTGATTCTTCTCAACAAAAGGTTTCCACTGATGGAAAAAGTGAAATACCTTCACCGACAGTTAATGTTCGAAAGAGCAAAGTATATTATCCTCCAAAGTCAGCACACACGGATCGAGGTAAGAACATTCCTTATGTTTGCCACTATTGCGGAAATAAAGGTCACTTGGAAAGGAGATGTCGTTTCCGTATAAGGAATGAGAAACTTCATGATGTTCTTGTTTGGTCATCACAATAAGTTGTGAAATCAAGATTATATGTTAAGACTAATCCCCTTAACGTTATAGGTTGTAACTGTCCAACCTTTAGGCAAAGGAATCAGTGGTGTGATAAACCTAGATTTGCCTATAAACGTCATACGAATCCTTTTCACAATCGTAATGGTTATCAAAAGGATAACTTCGTAAAGATGAAGACAAGATCTGATGCTCCCAATTGGAAAAAGACTAACTTGCAAAAGAATAGTCAATCCAATACTCTTCCGAGAAATATAGAAAAGAGTAACGGGAAGAAGGTTCATATTGTTCCTAAACGCACTCAGAAGTGGATACCAAAGAAATCCAATGATGCTTTGAGTGTGAAAAGGAATGATCTCCCAGAAAATTCCATGACTGTGGAGAAGGCAGTATCCATGATGTTGGAATTTAAAAGGTTCTTTGGAAAAATGGATTTGGATGTGAAAGTGAAAAGACGAGGGTACCCAAATACACCACAATCTTTAAATTATCCACATATAAGTCCTCTTACTGAAAGTGATTGTTTATGGACGAAGTCGAGACAATACTAAAAATCGGTATTCACACTTTGTGTGATCGTCTATGGATACGAGATTGAGACAATACAACAATCAAAGTGTGATTACTTGATAATAGGTTCGAACTTAACCAAACTCTATAGGATCACTATCAAGTAATATGGAGTAAACGTTTGTGTATTTTACTTCTAATTATAATAAACAATTATAATTGTGAAAATAGAAAAGTAAAAGACACAGCAAGATTTTGTTAACGAGGAAACCGCAAATGCAGAAAAACCCCGGGACCTAGTCCAGAATTGAGTACTCTCATAATTAATCCTCTATACAAAATCTAAACCAACTTCATATAGTTGAGACCAAGCAACTAAACCTATAGTTCACCTAGTTTCTTCAGTATCCTTGCGCTCCGACATTCAATAAGTGCACGCACTGGAACAATTCCTTTGGATCGTATTCCAAACAGTAAAGGAACAACAAATCTGTTTGGTAACAACTTTATTGATTCTTTCAGATGAAGATATCTCAAGTCATATGCAAAGGCTCTTCCGTTTAACAAATAAACTCCTTTGCATGGTCAGATCAATCTATCCAACAACTACCGAAGTAGCAGAGTTTAGATTTGCAATCAATCAATATAGATTCGAACAAGAAACTATAAGGTGATGCCGATCTTACACAACTAACCAATCGAATAAATTCGATTCTAGTTGGATCTCAGCCGATCAAGGTTTGTGCACACCCAAAGATATAGAAACAAAATAAGAAATCTTCTTTGTATTCAAATCTTCTTTAATCTTCAATAAACACCTGCACAACACCACTTGAATCTCTTGTGATCAATCACGCACAGAACGGAGTCTGTTAACAATGGATTATCACAAGACGTATTTATATATACAAACAGTTCTAAAGATCCCGTCGACACTTCGATCTAGTTTGAGTGAATCTTATATCAGAAGAGAAGATTCTCAAGAATAAACAAACTAGGTGCAATCAAAGTTCAGCAACCATCAGTCAATCAAATCAATCGAAAACTAAAATAAACTGCCATTATCTAGTTTCCCACCAACGGTACTCGTAGAGATTCTTGATCCCACATAAGTCTTTTAAACGAGCGGTCGTAAGAGATTTCGCCTAATTTGGTTACTTTCCTCTCCGAATAGACGGCTCCACCAGAAACAACAAAAAGATGAAGTTTGCCTGGCTCTTAGGATAGTTTGCTAGAAATGAAAACTTGGGTATTTATAGACCAGGGATGTTTGGACACCAAGGAATTTCCAAAACCGAATATTCTCAAGATATGCAATAAATGCCCAAAATCGGTTTTCATAATTCCTGGAAATGCTTTGTCCAATATTTCCGAAACCTCACTAGAAAATCTCCAATTAGTAAATGCACATTACCAATTTTTATTTTCTAGAGATATGCATTTAATTGCTGGTAATTAAAAGCAAATAAAACTAATAACCTTAATTAAAAGATTCTTAATTTATTTCGGACCGGGATCTCTTGAGTTATTAAGTAATATCTTTGAACAATAAAAGATAAGAGTTACTGATCATGTTCAAAGTATGTTGACATCTTTTCTTTGTAAATCCTCTTTCATATTTACAATCTTGGAATCGATTATACTACACTTCCAAACAAGTTTAGAATTGGTTCATCTATATTCCAAGACAACTATGTGATTGATCAAATATCAATTCACTAATCATGGGTTTACGGTTTTACCAAACACAAGGATCGGTTCTACCTTAACATGGTTACTGGGACCGGTTACATCAGTTACCAGGATCGGTTACATCAATTACCAGGACCGGTTACCATATTCTCATGGTATTACTTGTGATCGGTTACACAAGTCACTAGGATCGGTTACACCAATTACCAGGATCGGTTACACCAATTACTAGGACCGGTTACACCAATTACAAGGATCGATTACACAACTCTTTTGTGATCGGTCACACCAATTACAAATATCGATCATACCATCCCAGGTGATTACTTAGGATCGATTACACTAATAAAAGTCATACCAATACATAAGTCAGGCACTGTGATTAGTTATACAAAGATACATAACAAGTTATAATCGGTTCTACTAACTCACACATATTGGTAATCCAAAGATATGCAATGAATAACAATACCAATAAGCCTAGCGATTTCCCTTTGGATTCATAAAACAAGTTCATGAATGTACTTCCTTTAAACAAATGTAAACATTGTTTCCTAGGACGAAATCTTCACCTTTACCCATACACATAATCACAATAGCATTCATATGATTATGTCGATGTCATATATACGAAGTTCAAAAGATAAGCGTTATACTTCGTATCCTAATTCCTTAACACTATGATCATATGATCATGTCTTACTACTAGAGTATAATCATTCACAGCTTCGCAGTTATGTTTTCAATATAGCACGACTTGAAAGATACGTTAGGAATGAAACAGTTCAAGTCAAATATTACTAACCTCAAGAGGAAGGATGATGTCGTCGTTGTAGCTCGTTACTTCTTCACATTCTTCAAGTCTTCGAGTAATACTTGTATGTCTCATGATCCTAGAATTTCTAATCTAACCTATACGAAGTTGTCTCTAGTACATAATCAAGCGACTCTTAGATGAGTTTTGATTCACTAAATTATGACAACCAAACTTGACATACCAACGCTTGGTGGGTTCAACCGAGCTATGCTCTAACAGAAAGGTTCCAAAAGTGATCTCTTTCATGATAATCCAAAAGTGAAATAGAATAAGCCAAAAAACTATAGATGGTGAAAAATCCATAGTTACGGAAAAGTCTGTTTCAGTCACTTGTGGTGAGCAAGACATTGTTCACCTCAACACAAGTTGATTGTGTTGTAAGTGCATCCTCACCAAGGAATGCCCTGTTAAGTATACGGTGAGGGAAGCACGAGAATTGGGGCGCATATATTGTGTTAGGTATGATATTGAATATTTGGTAAAGTCGTAGGATTCACGATAGGATCCTTCTAAAAGGTATGTCTATAAACTTGAGAAAGATTTGTGTTTTTATCATTTCCTTAGAGTACTTATAATGATCCATGTACCTTGCTTATCGTTCATTTCTACCTAACTTGATTTGTGTTAAAGGTTCTTAAATGTTTAGGTTTGAAAATAGTAGTTCGGGATGTTTGGACTTCATGGTACACATACCAGGTATGCATACCATCATTTAAAATCAAAATCCAGGGAGTTTTATAGTTCGCAAACCCGTTTGCATACTGCTTCAAGTCACGAAAATTCGTTTGCAAACCCGTATGCATACTGGCATGTAGACGTCGATATTCGGTAAACTTGTTTTGGACGTAACTTCTTCGTCCGAACTCGGACTGACCTCATTCTTTTTGCATTCTCTTCCTCTTTGAATTCTACTCAAATTGGAGATGAGAATTTCTAAATTTGGATGAGTTAAGGTTGGTATTTGTCCTGACTCTTGTTTTTGAGTGGTTTGCTCCGTTTCGTCGCACTTGTTCCACTTCTCTTGGACTTGGACACTTGGATTCTTTGAGTAATAATCTTCTAAGCTCATTTGTAGATTTTACAAGAATGTTGTTGGTGAATCACAAAGAAGGAAGTTCAAGATTAGGAAGTAGTACGCATTGATATGGGATTCTTGAATTTCACAATCATCTTATGTGAACTATGGTGCATGGTAGTTAATGACTTTGTATGTTCTTCTTTGTTAACAAAATATTTTTATACGTTTTTGGTAGCCATTCTTGGTGTAAATCCGTGCGAAAAAGATTGATTCTACCTTCTAAGAGCAAAGATTGATTTTGCAATATTAATTTTTATTGGTTTTATATATTGCAAATAATGTTATGGGATATGTGTGTTTACGTTCGTGAACTATGATTGTCCCATATATGCTCAAAAGTTAAGTCTATCATATGTCTTTATGCAAATATTGATGAAAGATAGAATGAACTTTTGATGTTCAAAGATTAAGTCTATTATATGTCATTATGCAAATATTGATGAAAAGTAGAATGAATCTTTGAAATATTCTGCAGTATTGGTCTTTTCCTGATCACATCTTTGTGAAAGTACTGTGTGGCTCCGTAAGTTTTCTTATGTTGAGCATTTCCGATTAAATTAATCATGAGTTCTCTTGTGGATAATTTAATTTAGTTTTCTGGATACAAATTCATGTTTCATGTAATTTGTTAATGTCCAAAGAAATCCTTCTCTTCTTGTAAAAGTAAGGTCGCTCTTGTTGTTCTTTCGGGAATGACATTTTATGGGGGAGAGTTCTTAATTGAACTTGTGCTTAATTGCCACTTTGTGAGGAGTGCGGTTGTGGAATATTGTAGGAGTTTTCTTGTATCTTTATAAACTCCTTGATGAATACACTAAGTTTCGACTATGTGAAATCATCGAAACAAGTTGATATGTTGTTCTCTTTTGGTCATGAAGTATCTCTATAAAAATTTCATGAGGATCCCAATAGTTTTCGTACCTTTGCCAATTTATATTGACAAAAAGGGGGAGAATTAATGTGTAGTTCACACTACAAATACATATGGTTTACGGATCATTATGTAAGGGGGAATGGTTTTCATTGTGAGATGAAGTATTGACTAAGGGGGAGTGATACATATCACCATAGTATTGTTGTCAAAGTTGTGATACAATTGGACTTTGATGCTATGTAATAATACTATGACACTGTATAACAATGATTGAGAGCAACTGTTTTCTCATTGTTATATTTACGGATCTTCAATAACTATGATGCTGAGTTGAACATATTTAGAATCATTGGAGTACTTGTAAGTGACGAAGATTTCGAGTAATGTTGAAGAACCAAGGAAATCAAGCATTTGGATGACAAGCTACAAAGTTTATTTATTTTGTAATCAATTTGTATTGATAGTTTTGTAGCTAAAATTGACAAAGGGGGAGATTGTTAGAGCACTTCTCGGTCAAACTCGCAAGCGTTGCTATCTCAAGATAGTTTGTCAGGTTTAGTGATCAAAACTATAAGTCTTGATTTCTAGTCTACTTATAGCTATGTCTCGGACTAGGATATAATGTGTAGTTGAGCTTTAGACTTCACGGCGTTCATCGGTTGAAGCCGAAGAACTACTAAGGGGAGCTTGTGGAACTTCATCAACAAAAGGTATGTAGAGACTGAAACTCATCTATCACTCAGAAGTCTATTTCTACTCTATCTCCTATTTGACACAAAAGTCGTATAGCTATATAGACTTCATATTATACACATTTGATATTTCGAGTTGAGTTTAACTCGCTTACATATTTCTCGAAATATGTGTTGGTAAACTTTTGCTTTAACCAAGTTCATCTTATATTCTTGACGAAAGTCAAAAGATGATCATGTGAAAATCGCCTGGTAACATCTTACATGATTTGTGTGAGACAGTCATTTGATGTAGACTCGGAATGTTTCGTATTGATCTTTCGATCACTTGAAAATTGCTTTGAAGCTAATATTTTGTGTGAGATAGTTATTGTCGTCTTCTAAGAATGTTTCAATGATTGAAATGGGAGTTTAGAACACTTAACCACAATTGTATTATAAGCACAGTATGTGTACTTGCATATGTGTTGATCCAAGACCGGAATATAGTATGCATACCCGTATGCATACTGGCGAGGTCAGGTAAATTCCGGGAGCTAAAGTATGCATACATGTACGCGTACTGGAAAAGTCAGTTGAAGTCCGGGTACTGTAGTATGCATACCTGTACGCGTACTGGAATCAACTGAAACTTGAATGTGTATGACAGTATGCGTACCCGTTTGCGTACTAGCGAACATAGTTCAAGTCCGGCTACTTAAGTATGCGTACCCATTTGCGTACTTGAGTGGGTTATGTTCTAGAATCGGTTGTGTCATGAACTAATACATTTACATATTAAGGAATGCAATCTTTTGCAAACCGTGGCTATAATGTTCATGAATTGATTCGAGTGAATTAAACCGATTTTTCTTCAATTGTGTCTTGTATACTTATATGAGAATATAAACAATTAAACAACTCCATAACTAGTTTCAGTTGAGTCATTTGAACTAGTTGTGGTTAAGATGAATAAGGTTGATATGAAAGTGTTCATATGGATAACTTCGGTTAATTATTGTTGAGCCAACAAGGTGTACACGTTTAGGTACGGTTACCTATATCTAAATGAAGGTATATTTCATTTGTGTGTAACAAGCTAAGTTCGATCTAACAGTTGAAAGATATTAGCTTGAGTCTAATCAGGTTTTCATCTAACGGTGAATATTGAATGCTTTGTTAACAAGGTAACATTGATTGCAAACCCTAATTTGAAGACTATATAAAGGAGAACTCTAGCAACTGGGAAACCTAATCCCCACACCTCCTGTGTGATACTAGTTGCGACTAGAGTCGATTATCCTTTAACCTTAGGTTTTTTCCAAAACCCTGTAGGTTAACGACTTAAAGACTTCATTGGGATTGTGAAGCCAGACCCAACCATTTTCTCTGTAATTGCGTGTTCTGATCTTGCTGTTTTCTATCGTGATTGAGTACTATCTTCTCTAAGATTTGCTCGATATTTAATCTCCGATATGCAAGATAAAAAGTAGTCACAAACATCTTCGTCTCATCGTTTGTGATTCCACAATATCTTGTTTCGCTTCCATATGATTAAGATTATTGTGAGGTGATTGATATTACTAGGTTGTTCTTCGGGAATATAAGTCTGGTGTATCAATTGGTTCATGTTCACCTTGATTTATCAAAAGACGGAACAAAACTAATAGGTATTTCTGTGGGAGACAGATTTATCTATCTCAATAGACGTTTCTGTATGAGACATATTTGTGTATCAAGTCTTCGACTTTGGGTCGTACCAACTCTTAGTTGTGGGTGAGATCAGCTAAGGGAATCAAGTGCGTAGAGTCCTGCTGGGATTTAGAGACGTAAAGAGCACAACTGTATCTTGATCAGTGTGAGATTGATTTGGGCTCAACTACATTCCAGTCCAAAGTTACCTTGTAGTAGGCTAGTGTCTGTAGCGGCTTAATACAGTGTGGTGTTCAAAGCTGGACTAGGTCCCGAAGTTTTTCTTCATTTGCGGTTTCCTCGTTAACAAAATTTCTTGTATTTGTGTTATTTCTTTTCCGCATTATATTTTTATATAATTGAAATATCACAGGTTATGCGTAAGTTCAATCGGTTCTTGAATCCGTCCCTTGGGTTGTTGATTGAATTGATTGACACTTGGATATTGGTTTTTGATACCATCCAAGTTATTTCTCTTATTCAATCGGGCTCGCAAATTCTTATTTGTTTGATTGCGGATTAAATTGAGAAATAGAGATATGACTCTTTGATATACTTTTCTAAAGATTGAGTCTGACTTTCTTGTTGATTCTCTTGAAAGTATATTGGAGTTTGTCCATACAGATTGCCTAAACGAAATATTGGGTGTGGTTGTTATACCCCCGCTTTTTCAATGGATGAGAGGAGTTCATCTGCAATTGTTGTGTATGGACCACTTAGAGCATCCAAGAGATGTTGTGCTCTTAAACCATCTCTAGCACATGATGTGCCTTTAGGAAAGCCTCGGAAAGTACTCAAAACTGAGTCAGCATCAACTGAGATGAGATTAGTTTCTACAGGATATGATGGTATTAAGGGCGGAGGAGCACAAGGGTGTTTCAGTTATAGTTTAGAAAAAGGGTTTTGTCATTTGGTGGTGTTATTCCATTGAAAAAAAGAACACGAACTGTTGTTGTATAATTCCCCAGACCAAGCTTCTTTCTACAGGCCTTAAGATTGACACAATCTTGTTTCTTTTTGTCTATGGATTTTACAAGTTGTTTGCGTTTGAGTGTAACCCGTAAGGCATTGATCATGTCATAGCAACCATTAGGTTCATTCCATTTGAGCAAGGCTTGATTGATAGAGGTGATTTGAAGCCTTTTTCTAGTCCCTGGCCTTTCTTCAAAAGAAGATTTTGGGATGTAAAGGTTAAGGGTACATACCGGCAATAGCAGTAAGTGAATCCACGAGGATAAGTCAGTTAGATTAAGCATTATCCCGTCAAGAGTGGATTTGAAAATTTTGGAGAACATGAGCCTGCATGGATGTGGTATACTTGATATTGTGGGGATTTGTTGTTGAAGAACTTGTGTAAGGAGATCGAGTGTTAATGCCATGGGAATACTCATATGAATGTCATCCAAGTTTGTTGTAGCGATGATGGCTATAGGTTTCTCAAACCTTGAAATAAGAAAATTTGTGCCAGACCCATTGAATAGTCCTGCAGTTATATCCCCATCGTGAAAACGACATGGTCATCTCCATGAATGTAGCCGCATACACTTCCCACATAATCACATATGTAGTTGACGTAGAACAGATTCCGAAGCATTGTGGACGTCTACAGAGGCACTGGTCCTTTCCCTGCATAATTGTTTACCATCTTCAGTAGAAAGTGGCGATCCTTCAGGTGTCTGAAGAACGTGCATTCATCATAGTTTCTAAATGGGCACTGGAAGTATGTATCATCTGGGAAGATGTGGATGGAGGGAAGAAGATGAGGAACGTGTTCTAACCCTAACCTCACACAATAACTATTCTAATTGTCGATGGTTTATGGATCGAGCACAAGCCAGAAGGACATCATTCGAGAGTATGAATCACGGAAAGAAAGATTCGAAGAAAACCGGTGGAAAACAGATGGAAGTCCAAGCAAAAAAAAAATATTAAAAAATGATGCAGAGGTCTAACCAAAAGTCAAGTTAAGACTTTTATTGGAAATTAATTTGTTTAATGGGTAACCTTAAATCTTAAGTCTCAATTAAAAAAATAAAAATTTAACAATCGTGGAAGATATTCCAAGTGGGTTATTTTGACAAGTCTAAATCTAAATGGGTTTCAGGCTTAGTCTTATGGCCTTCCAATCTAGCATCTAGATTGGAAGTCCACGTCAGCTAGAATAACCCCCTAAGTGTTATGGCAATTCTATTCTAGTATACTAGTCGCAGAACCAAACAGCGAGGCTACGCTGAATCATTCAGCGTAAACATTCTTTTTACTTTTTGTTGAATCATTCAGTGTGTCCATTCCGCACAGACTGGCTGTGGTTTTCCATTCAGCGCAGATACCGTGGAATATTCCACTCGGCGCTGAACTAAACAGCGAAAGTTGATTATTTTTCTGCGCATAACCATTCAGCGAAACTATCTCTCGATACTAGTTGGCATTCGAGATATATCTGGAAAGAAAAGCAGAAGAGAAGAATAGACAACGCTTTTTGTCTAATGGAGAAGCCAAATGTAGCCCACCAAACGGAGAAAAACCCTTCCATGTTATCCTTGTGCAAAATGCTACCCAAAAAAGCACGACGTTGACTGATCCATAGCTGATCTTTTCTTTTTTCCTTTGTTTGAAGCATACTATTACCATAGCTGATTATACATTCATGATCAAAAATCAAAATCTTAATCCTGAAAATAAAAGTGACAACCAATAGGAGAAGAGAAAGAAACCGGTTTGCTTTTTCTCGATTGTAACACAAAAAAAAATAAAAAGACCTTTTTCCTCTGTTTTCTCCCCCTCTCTGTCTATCTCTATCTAGAATGGAACTCGCACATAGTTTCACATCAACTCCACCAATCAAAAATTATCCCAATAATACCACTCCCTTTTCTTTCTACTCCACATCCCAATTCTCAATTTTCAGAAAAAACCCTTGTTTCATTTCCAAAGGAAAAGTTTCAATGTCTTCCTCTGCGCAAAACTCTTCTTCTATTTCGTCTTCCTCTCCTGTTGGTCAGTAAAATCTCTCTTTATATATTTAGAAATGTGGGTTTTTCTTCTTTTCACTTTGGTGTTACAAAATTTGAGACTTTTTGTTGTTTGCAGGTGGAGTCACAAATGAAGGATTGGAGGATTCACTACCTGGAGTAGCAGGGCAAAATGATTTGTTGATTGTAGGACCTGGTGTCCTTGGTCAAATTGTAGCACAACAATGGAGAAAGGTAATTTCATTTTTCGAATTCATTTTGGGGTTATGCAATCTGAGCTCACCATAGCGAAATAATCTTGAAATTGTTAGTAGGAATTGAGATTCTAAATTGATATGTAGGAACACCCAGGGTGTCAAATATATGGACAAACAATGACAACTGATCACCATGATGATTTGGTAAAGGCTGGGATAATTCCGTCTTTAAGGGGTTCAGAAACATCGTATAAATGCCCCTATGTTATCTTTTGTGCTCCGCCGTCTCGGACCGCTGATTACCCTGCCGATGTAAGGTATGAATTGGATTCGTGTGTCACTCAGTACTTGGAGATATCATTATTTTGATTTTCAGTCTTAATCACTTCTGCTTCTTAGTATTCTGGATTTGTCAGTAGGAATCAGGATGATTGCAAGTTTTAAGCAGATTTGTTTGTAGGAATTAGGATGATTGCAAGTTTTAAGCCAAGGCCACAGGTGTTAACACCCTAAAACATTTGTTGCATAGTAGGAATGTCATTTACTCTAAGCCAGGAAACATTCACGATATATGACTGGGCTACTTTATCCATGTGGTCTTATATCTTGCTTATGATCATATGTAGGCTTGCTGCATCAAACTGGAATGGTGAAGGTTCATTTGTATTTACGTCGAGTTCTGCTCCATATGATTGCAATGACAATGGATCATGTGATGAAGTACATTATCTATCGTGAATAAATCTTTCTCTTTGGCATTATAAACACAGTGTGAAATTCTTGATAAATTTTTGAAGATGTTTTTGAGTAACGGTATGTAGATGATTATGCAGAACTCTCCTGTAGTGCCAGTTGGCCGGAGCCCTCGAACAGATGTTCTTTTAAAGGCAGAAAAAGTTGTGCTGGAGGTTGGCGGTTGTGTTGTTAGATTAGCGGGCCTTTATATATCCTTTATTGATGGTTCACTTATCTAAAAGTTACCGATTCGTGTTTTCATCTACTGAACTTTAGAGTTGTGTAGTGTTTTTCTTAATGTTTCATACATGGCTGATAGAGGTGCCCATAATTATTGGTTGGAGAAAGGGATAGTTGACGCTGATCCAGATCACATCCTCAATCTTATACACTACGAGGTCATTACCTTTTTCTTTTCTTATCCTATCCTGAATCATTGTAATCCACTCTTCATATGTTTACTTTACTGCAGTTATTCACATTTTGTACATAATGTGATCCTTGAAAGCGTATATATGTTTTAACTCGTTATCTGGTTTATAGGATGCAGCGTCACTAGCAATAGCAATTTTGAAAAAGAAATTACGGGGACGGATCTTTCTGGGATGTGATAATCATCCTTTATCGAGGTTTTTTTTTACTGTGCATTACTCATTTGACTAACCTAGTGACCCGAAAATGACCCTAAAAACTCAATCCAATTGTTCTTGTCTTGTCCTTTGTTGGTTTCTTTCAGGCAAGAAATAATGGATTTGGTCAATAGAAGTGGGAAGTTCAGCAAAAAGTTCGAGAAGTTTACAGGTATGCTCCTTACGGATATAGAATTCCAGATGTTATATCATTTTGTCACTTTTTTCCCAATCCCCGGGAACCTATCTTAGTTCAACTTTATATTCTCTTCTGCAGGCAAAGGTCCTTTAGGAAAGCGTTTAAATAACTCAAAAACTCGTCAAGAAATTGGATGGGAACCGAAGTACCCAAGCTTTGCTCAGTTTCTTGGACTACAGAACTAGGTGCAAGTTCTCTTTCTGGCACCCTTTAAATTCAGGATTTCTGCTAAAAAAAAAAGTAGTCACTTTGGATGAGATGTTGATAAGCTTCACTGTTTCTATTTTCTGCACCTGACGATGATTTTTCTGATAATTGAACATTGATTTTCCTGTAGACACTTGTCCCATGATATTTCCAACCGTTGTTTGTACATGTTTGTAAGGGTGATGATTCATAGCATAATTCTGTACAAAATTACAAACCACTGAAAAAATGTCAATGTTTTTGTTCTAATAATTCTATGATTCTGTTTGTTGGGATGAATTTCTTTCTCTATATGAAAGCAGAGCCAGATCTAGGAAAATTAATGAAAAAGAAAATTTAAAGAATTTAGGGTGCATGAATCATTAGTTAAGTACTACATCCGTTTCTGGGAAATAGTTACTATCACCTTTTCAATTTAGCCTCGGAGGGAGTATCTTATTTTTGACCATCTGCATCGCCTTGAATTTCTTTGTTCTTGGCTAATTGATTGGTCCAATTATCATTAAGTTTTGGGTACCCAAGTTTGGCTCAGTTTCTTGGACCACAGGAGAGTTGGTGCTTCTGGCAGTAAGTAGTTAATCAAAGTCCTTCAGTCCTGCTTAAGGAGGTTTTGCTCAGAAATGTCTAACAGCACCCTGCACCCACAGAGCAGAAGCCGGACTGGACAATACCCAAACCAGATGATGAAATTAGTGATCTCAATGTTCTACAACTCATTACTACTCAAGTACACAGCTGCTTCCCCGCCCCGAAATTCATATAAGTACATATAAGTACATACAAGTACATATTCACATGGAAATACACATATTACGGCATTACGCCGGCTAGTATGCTAACCAAAAGTTAATGTCATCAGACTAGATTCATTAATTACTCACACGATTCAAGAAAATTTATAATCCAATCAAATCACACTCAACCTCAGGTAATTTCATTGAATAGTGCTAGTGTGTCGGCGGTATGCACCAAATCTGGCTGCAGACTATGTTAATGCAAAGAAACCAAACTATATTACAGCGCCGGGAGAAAATGTGTTTTTAATATCACTGCATCATTCTTAAGTTTACACAGAAAATGTACCTACCTCTAACATTCACCATCAGCTCAAGACTTAAAATTTCCATCTCTCTCTTTGTAAACTAACTCTTTCCAAACAGTAAGAACGATGCAGTCTGCTGCTATTTTTGAAAATCTGCCTTACTACACTAACAGAAATGGAAAAGGCAATGGAATGCAGATAGGAAAGTTAGTTTTGCTCTATGCATTATGGGCTTTCGCCGCTACTTCATTTTTCACTGTTTTCATTCTTTATTCTCCAAATCCTTTTAGTAACTTCATGTTTAAGCAGCGTTATCCCTTAACGAAGAACACTAATTTATCTGCTTTGATTTTGGAAAATGATACGACTCTTCCACATCAGAACCCTTTCAAGAGCAATCCTGCCACCATCATCAACCACAAAAAAGGTATGTACATACATTGTCTTTTTTTATAGGCCATTAGATGTTAGAATGCTTTCAAGTTTCATTAATCACTGTGTTTAATTTGTTTATGGTGCAGAGAGTAATGATGAGAAGATCAAGTGCGACTTGTTTGAGGGAAAATGGATACCGGACCTCTACGGGCCAATGTATACGAATTGGAGTTGTCCATTGATACCAGATTCAAGGAATTGCCCAAAATTTGGAAGGGAAAATGTTGATTATATGAACTGGAGGTGGATGCCAAATGAATGCGAGCTACCAAGATTCGATGCTAAAACGTTCTTATCGACAGTTCGAGGCAAAAAGTTAGCATTTATTGGCGATTCCCTTGCTAGAAACCAAATGGATTCACTTCTTTGCCTATTATCTCAAGTAAGTACTGCTTCATTTTTTCAGTTTTAATTACTATGTCTTAGACTCATAATCTTTGTACTTTGCAGGGTGAAACTCCAAAGGATGTCTACACAGACGATTTGGATCGGTATCGAACATTTTACTTTCCGTCTCATGATTTCACTCTCATGGCCTACTGGACAACACACTTGACATTTTCAGAAGCAAAAAAAGTTAATGGTTCAAAGACTGCAATGTTCGATATACACCTCGACAAGATCGACGTTAACTGGGCTCAGAAATTACCTACTCTGGATTACGCTGTCATTTCTATAGGCCAATGGTTTAACCGAAAAAACTACTTGTATGAAGGCGGTAAAGTTATAGGCTGCATATATTGCGACGAACCAGATGTGCCTAATCTAGGATTTCCTTTGGCCGTAGGTAAAGCCATGGGTAAAGCACTTGAATACATCAATGATTGTCAGGAGTGCAGGGGGTTATTCACTTTGGCGCGGACATTTTCACCTTCCCATTTCGAGTATGGGACTTGGAATGAAGGAGGGAAATGTAACAGAACAAGTCCTTACACTGAAAAACAAGATGAGTATGACTTTCAATTGGAAGTAAGGAAGTCTCAAGTAAAGGCATTTGAGAAGATTAAGAAGATAAGAGATGGAAAGAGATTTGAGATTTTAGATATTACTAGGGCCATGTTGATGAGACCTGATGGACATCCAGATATCAATTGGTACCATAAGTATCTGCAGGGTCATACTGATTGTATTCACTGGTGTCTGCCCGGACCTGTCGACGTATGGAATGAATTATTGTTGGCTGTGCTGCAGAACAAAGATGGTAATTCAATGGCGCAAACACAATTGAAGTAGGTTCCATGCATGGACCATTGGCTATTCCATTTCTCATTACATGTGATGCTTGGTCTAATGTTTGGGATGCATCGCGATGAATATTTTTCCTTCATAGCTAGGAAAGTTCTTGAAAAATTAAGTCAGATTGTCGGTAAATTTCCTTTAGTTCTTGATCAACTGTCCATGGATTTATTGCACTGTACTCGACTATTTGGTGCACTGCACTCGGCGACAATGTGAAGTTACTGCTAGCTATCCATGAGACTGAAAGGCCAAGACGCCAAGAAAGACCGGTCATTTTGGAAAACAAAAAATCTTGAATCATTTTAGCTTAGCTTAGCTCAGGAATGAATAATACAGTACAAAACTGAATAAAGAAACGCGTTAGTAGTAGGTATAATCACCTTTTTTTTATCACTTGCTTGTTTTTTTCTGATGAATAAAATAAACTTTAATTAGAAAGCATTTTCATGGTGAATTCTTAGAAATTCATGCAAATCAACTTACAAGATGATGAATCACTAATTAGTGTTTTAAAAGGCCAAGTCCTCTTACATACTTAAGACTCATTGTTACCCAAGTACATGGCTGCTTCCGCACATCTTCCGTTGTCACTATTGTCCCTTTTCGCCCGATTCATACACTAATTTCTCCTCCAACTCAACAACCCACCATTGGAGTAGCAATACAATAGACCCTCCTAATTTTTACAAGTTTGTATGGCTCAGGATAGGATCATTTTTATCCATTTTTACAAGTTTGTATGGCTCAGCACATTCTATAGGACCACATGGTAGGTTGTACTAGTCAAGCTTAGTTTTGTAAGAGCGAAAACTTTAATGCCCCCTTACCATGAAGTTGCCTTTAGGGATAAACTTTAAAAAAATTGTTCACTGGATCAACAAAATGATTTTTTTAACTACACCTTGTTTTTGTAATTTATCTACGAAATATACTCTTGATCGCGAAAGTACCCGTGGAATAATCCACCTATAAGAAGAAAGCACTCCCGACAATGCCTGGATTTTCTGGGCAGGAGCAAATTCCATGTCAACCACAAATATGTCTTTTGATCTTGAATGTAGCAGGAAACATGTTTTTCAAAAGACTAGTCACATATCCCTTTTATTGACTTCCAATAGGGTATTCCTAGCATTTGTCAATGAGTTTCGGCTTTTGAGCCACTGTTGGTTGCGAATTTCAAATTTGGTCCCAGCAGCTTATGGATGCTTCCATACCCTTGTTAGTAGTTGCTAAGTTGCAATCAGTGGAAGACTTGTTAAGTCCCAAGTTGTTGCTATTCTTTATATATGACAAAGACTTGCTTAGTCAGAAGACCTTTTCATACATATACAAACTACGCTTAATCCCCCCAGTAATCCAAGTTTGCCGTGTTTCTGCAATACAAGAAACAAAATAAATAGGAGTTCTGATTCTTGGTTTTGGTACAAAATCCTCTGCGAAAACACTAAGAAGATTATTGTATCATGGGAACCGTTTGTTGTGGAAATTCTGATGATGGTGGTGGAATCTCACCCTTGCAGTTAGTCTTGCTGATACTGTTCATCGTTCTTATCGTCTCTATGTTCTCCAGTCCACAACCACGACAACGGCGGTTCATTGTGCAAAGGTTCTGATGAATTTCTTGATGGTTGATGATTATTTACACATACCTTGCAGGTATGATTTTTGGGTAAATCGTTTTTTCTTCTTATATGATACTAGTAGAGATTTGTGCAGAGATATTCTCAGATGATCTGCTTTCTATTTGTTTGAACGTTTTGAATGGGAACAGACGGAATTTTATCAGGCATCAACTGTACAAGAAGGTTATGAAGCTGACATCTTTGTTACACAAATTTTTCGTTCTTGCAAATTCAAAATAGATCAGTGGCTTACAGTTGTTCAATCTAAATATGTATCCCCTCTGTCACAATTTATATGTACTTCATGAAGTGAATAAGAAATCAAAATCATCCATTTAGATTATGAATTTCCATATATTAGCTCAATAGTGCTGTTGTGTAGGCCTGCTTTCGCAGTGCAACATTTTTGGGTACAAAAGTTCTTCCAAAACTTTCTTTCTTTTTCTTCCAGAGTCCTGTTGCAACACACTATAACACAACAACCCATCATTCCATGATGAAAGTAATCCAGACTCTTAGATAGTTAAAGATAGGCTCTGCAAGAGATATACCTCGTCATCTGTTTTGCAGTTTAGTACAGCAACATTGAATAAATTTTAGGAATTAATGACCAAGTTAACGAAATGCGCTGAAAGTTAACGTTCAGTGCAACAAAGAAAACAAAAATAAAACATTCTAACTGCCTAAGCAGCCCTATCAGCCAATCACTATCTCCAAGTCAAAACTTAATCGACTAGCCAATATACACAAGGCACCTAGCAAGAAAGCCGAATTTCTCAATCATTTGCCCATTTTCTAGAGTAATTGGATCTTACCCTGTGTTCAAAGCAAGTTGTAAAATCCAACTTTGACATTGAATAGATTTTTAGTTCTATTACCAAGTCAGCTACTGGATGAAAATTATGAAATGCAAATGAAAGAATAACAAGGATTCAAGCATAGCTAGTTGAAAGACAATAATTTCCACGACCGGGGGAAGAAGCAATTAAAAGTTAATGACGTGTGAGCGGGGAAGTACAACACAATGCACTTGTGTCAACCTAACTACAACTTAGTACAATGACAAGAGAGAAAAAAAACATGAGAACCAGAAATGGTGCAACTGCAGTCCTTGACATACAAGTACCCTGGAACTAAACAAATTTTGATACCATTGAATGGATTTAAAATATGCTATGTATTCTCAGAAAGTTGTCGGAAAGAGTTATACATTGCCTCACTATAAATCAACTACCCTACTTCCTCAAATACTAAAGAGAACTGTTTCATTACACTAACTATTAAACAAAAAAAAAAGGAAAAAAAAAAAACAGTCAACAAGTGAAAAAAAGCAGGATTGCAAAATATAAGAGAAACCCATTTATACTTGTTCAGCTTTTAATCAAAATGGCAGCGTCACTTGTCGGGAGAAAATGACCTTCCTGGCAACAAAGCCGATAGGGACTACAGTGAAGGTGACAGTTTTGATACAACTTCAGCTCAATTGCAGATTATTTCTTCCAGTACTGCATAAACACACAAAAGCACCAGTTTCAGTAAGTCTTCAAACAAAAATGCTGCATTGTTACCCCCTAGAATTGAAGTGACAACAGATCAATTTTGATAGTAGATAACAAGACACTAATGCTCCATTCAAGGTTTAACTCGATATGACAAGATTTAAAGGCCGGAGCAGTGAGAGTCAAAATCCAAAAAGATAAGGAAAGTAAAACTAAAGAGAAATTTACAAATACTTACCAATCACACCTGAACATCAGTCATCACTCTTCTTCTTCTTCTTCTTTTTGTCTTTTTTCTGGCTTTGTGCTTCTGCCTCTTCTTCTTCCTCATGCTTTCTCTTCTTCTTCTTTTTCTTTCCCTCCCCATCTTCTTGCTCAATACCCTGTTCAGCTTCGGCAGCCTTCTTTTTCTTCTTCTTTTCTTTCTTAGGTGTTTCCTCCTCTTTCTCCTCAACCTCAGGTTTCTTGTTCTTCTTTTTATCTTTCTTGTCAGCAGCTGGTTCTTTTGTCTCTACTTCCATAGGTGCTGGTGTTCCTAGTACTGCATCAGCTGAAGTATTGTAGGTCTGAACAGGAAAAAATATATATATATATATATATCAGTAAAAAACAGACCTCATAACCTAAATCAATTAAAGATAACTGAAGAAAAGCAACCAACCTGTGCAGAAGTTCTGAGAGCTCCGGTACCCTTCTTCAGGTCTCTGTCATACAGTTCTACCTTGGGCTTGCCTTTAGTTGATCCAGCAGAATGACCCAATTCTCTACCCTCAAGATTCCTCAACCGTGCTTCAAGCTACATAAGAATTTTAATATCAGAAACTAAATCAATGAAAAAACTTTGAAAGTACGAAGAAAAAAATAACAGTTATGATCTCATACCTTGGCACGATTTTCTAGACCCATGGAGTTATCCTGGGTGTCCCCAAGAGCATCGTATCTGATGGCTAATGCAGTCTTGGCTGACAGAGTTCTAGACATCTTTCCCTTAAGTTTAGCGGCAGCTTGGCCAATTAAAGAAGCATGGTAGATAAGTCCGTATTTGGGAGTAGCATGTTTTGTCTTAAGAGCTCTGAAGAGGGCCTTCTCTGCACCAAGAATCTGGATAGTGCTTCCAGGTTGCTTAGCAAGGTTTAACAAGCTACCACCGTGAGCAATAAGACGAGCTCCAACAAGCTCTCCAACAAGGGCAGTAAGATTTGGGGCAATGGTGTTCATTCTACTTTTCAAGTAATCGTAGAGTTGACCCCTATACTCGGAAAGTGACAACACCTGGTCACAGAGCTCCTTGATATTCATCAGATCCAATTCACTGACCTCAGTTCCCATGGAGATGACAGCTGCCTCTTTCAAGTCAGTCTCAATCTCTTCTGGTAAGACCTAAAGAATAACAAAATGAGGAACATTTTGGTAATAAGTAATGACAGAAAAAACCACAACTAGAAAAGCTACACTCTATATAATGTGTGGCAAGAAAGAGACCCACACAAACAAGATTGAATATAGCCTGAAAAGGATATTTCAACCACTAACTAAGGTACCCAAAATGAGAACACATGCTACATCTTATGTCTGTGCTCAACAGGAGCAACCTACCTCAGAGAAATCAAGATCAGCAGCATTTGTACGGTTGCCCATCAGCTTAACTGCTTTAGCGTACAGGATATTGTCCGATACAATCTTTGCAAGCTCAGGAAAGTGCCATCCGTACCATTCCCTAACCCTCATCGCATATGTATTAAGCTCTTTGTCAAGATCATCCAACAAACCAATAGCTTGAATGATCATGGTATCCACCTAAACACAATACAATAGGAAGAAATAAGAAGCCTACTTACACACAGTAGCAAAAAGATAATGAAGAACAAGCATTATATTGAGATATCTAGCAATCTTAGTCATTTCATTCAGTGAGAGGGTCAACAAATATGCATCCATTAACCAATAACGAGTCAATTAACTGCTATTATAAGGACTTAAAAACTTCAATCACCTTTACAGGTCTTGGCTATAACATTTACAATGAGGAAATAGAAGGCCACAAAATAATATCACATAAGCATTCATGGAACCTTAAAATCAAACCCTTCCAAGTTAACATATTGTGAATACATCAAAAATCAAGAAGATTTTACCTTATCAGGGCTGAACTTTAGCTTGTATCTGGACAAACTGTGAGACAAACCCAAACTCATTGGAGCCAAATCTTGAACACCAAGGCCTGAAATAAGTTCAGTCAACTGACTTCTGACACCTCTCATCAGCTCCATTACTCCGTTGTTATGGACGCAATCAATTTGCTGCAACAAGAAAAGATCATTAGTACACACATGGCATACACCAGGCAAATATGAATATAAGTACTAATTAGCAATTCAATGCTGCACAAGAGATGTACCAGTTTCTCCTTGATGGCATTTCCTAGTTTAGAATCAGCTACTCCCAATCTTTCTCCATCGCAATGAGCCTTCAAGAACTTACGAAGACCCTTGCTTGGTTTGCTATCAATAAGTAAAGTAGCAGTGGACAAAGCCTCGGAGGTGTTTTCAAACTTTGTAAAAGCTTTCAACTTTACAATCTGATAAACATATTACATCAGCAAAAACATTAGAATGGTGACTAAAAAGGCAAAACATTTGTAAAAACAAACAAATTACATATACAGAACAATCAATAACAGAAAATATGCAACAACAATATAAAAAATAAAAACAATACCTTTCTAGCTGCATCTGATGTAGAGAACTCCTTCCACAAATCCTACACACCAAAAAATATATTATGAGATATATGAAAAAAATTCCAAGCTCAAAACTAAGTGCAGAACCCAATTGTTACCTCAACTTGATCTATCTTTCCTTCATCCAGAACCTTAAACAGGGCAAACCCTGCAGGGGTTTCAAACAATACTAACATTTTTGTTTTGTTTAAATTTAAATCCCTGCAACACCTAAAACAAAACAAACATAAGCCAGCTCGTTAGTATCACACAAAAAAGTTCTTTAGACTAATAACAAAAAATTTCTGAAAGTTCTAAGCTCGGGGTAAAAAGGGTTCATCAAAAACAAAACTTTTTAGAGTTTAAGCTCAAAACTTAGGGTTTAGAGGTCTCATTCAAGGTTTTTTTTAACCATTCATGGAGATTTTACAGACAAGGGGGGAGAAATAGGATACCTAATAGAAGCTTATACCGTTATTCTTCTTCTTCCTTCCTTCCTATCTGGGAGGTGCTCACAGAGACTTTGAGAGAAATAGAATGAGAGAAGAAGGCGAGGTTTTAAGTGTTGGCTGAAAAAAGTTAGGGTTTTAGATGAGTGTGAAGTTTTGTATCGATGGAGAAACCCTAATATGGGCAATTTACGAATTCTAGTCGGGTAGTTTTTTTCTTATGGATGATCGACCCAAGCCCAATATAAGGTGTCTTATATTCTTTTCCCACCCACGAAAGCACGATATAACGTTAGACTAGGTCTTATGGAGATGCCCAGGCTCTTCCCAAGGCAGAAAACCGTGGCTGAAACCCCCTCTTCCTGCAAGTCTTCCCTGGTGTTTAGGAATCTCAACGGGAAGACTCCTGAGACGGGCAATAGTTAGTCGTTCTCAATAAGTGAAAAACGAAAAGCCATTAACCGTTCTACATCAAATAACCGGCCAATGGTTGTCCGTTCCCTTGGAACGGATACTCATTACCCATTCTTGGATTTCATAGAACGGCTATTGAATGCCCGTTCCTTGACCTATATCATTTACACTCCGTCGACACTCATTTTCAGTTTTAGTGTTCTTTAACCAAATATTATCGACACTCTCTTTACCCCGGACCGGTAGATGGTTACGAGATTTCTTGTAGTATGAATTTTTATCGTATTGTTGGATTAACGTGTCTAGGGTGCATTGTGCTCACCAAAACTTAAAATGCCAATCTTTTCAATGGATTGTAGTGTACACATTGAGTCGATAAGTCGTATTTAGATCCATAATTGTAAATATAAGTGAGAAAGATGTGTAAACAAGTTCATTTTATTCAGATACTTTAACAACGTAACACTTATACAGATACTGGAAATTACACCTAGCTCACTGTCGCAGGAAACGCGACTGCACTTAGCCCGTGCAGCAAGCCTTTAAACCGTTCGGTTTCCCTAACGGCCGAGTGTAGTCTCGGGAGGGTTTGCCAGAGATGTACCCACAAAACCTTTACTGCCAGCGCAACCGAACAAATCTTCATCACCATCTTCACTAGATTCATGGCATAACACCTCAGGATCATACTCCTCGGGCAACCTCTGCTTCAGGAGTAAATAACATTCGTATAATTGGAATGCCTTACCGATTGCGGCTTCGTATCTATATTGCGACTCCATTTCCTATATTAATCGGCCAAATATCAATTAGTGTTTTACTAAAATAGCGTTTATACAATGAAGATGTTAAAATGTAAAACACCCACACATTGATCCCTAGTCCAACCAGAAGGGATGTTTCTCATAAGTGAAACCACAAAGCTTAGGTATAGCTTAATCTCTCTCCTAATACTTGTAACTCTATTTTGTAAAACTCTAGTTGTTCTCTGGTGTGGGTATAGCGACAAAGACATTAATCCAACACTGGATGATAGTTGCATCTTCGGAAGGAGTGGATCTGGCGACCATTAAGAAGATGTAAATAATAAAGAAGAAGATATATTTCATAAAGAAGATGTTGATAATTTGGTTGAGTTATTTTGGTATATAGCAACATTATTTATACGGCATTTAGGGTCTTATGGCTAGAGTTATTTGTCAAATAACTTTATTGATATTTGTGGTCTAGTGTAGTCACTTTTTCACTGATGGCATTTGTCGGTCGATTTTTCTTATCATCCTTTGTGTTTGGTTTCGTCATATCACTCATTAATACATTACACTATTGGTGATCATGTAGTTGAGTTTACGTATCAATGTAATTGTTTTCTTTCGACATTTCACCTCACATCATTTCTTTAAATGTACATATGTTCCTGACTTTATTTGTTATTCATTTAAATGCATTATTATGAGTCTTCTAGTCAAGTGCAACTAGAGTTATTTTTTTGGATTTTTTTAATATTCGTTTTGTCATAATGTATTTGGACGACTACTTTTCAAATAAAATATATGTTCATGTCCTTTTTGTGGAATCATTTTGCCTGTATTATTTACGACTCTTCAAATCTATCTCTTATTTTGGTCAGTTTTCATATTGATGTGTTGCATGTAGTGTTAATTATATTATTTTATAATTTATTATGTTGTTTATTTTTTTGCATGCAGTCCTGATGGTAAGATGTTGTACTTTTCTATAAAATCCCCTAAAATGGATCCCATTGAGCATACTCTCATTCCATAGACAATAACATCAACCAATAAGTTTGTAAGAAGATATTCGTGATGCGGTTTAGTAATGAAGAAGATGTCAGGGTTGTGGAAGCATGGAGTTTAGAAACAAACCGAGTCACGATCCTTAGAGAAGAAAATCAATCAACCAAGTTTTGGAATCGTTTTTTTCAAAATTTTGAAGATATTACCGGAAACGATAATGGAAGAACATAAAACTCAGTAAAAAATAGATTTAACCTAATCAATAATGAAATCCAAACCTTTGTTACAATTTTGTTTGATGTCAATTTGAAGCATGCATCATTGTCGTACGAAGTTTGAGTAAGTATATTATAATAACCATAAAGAAGCTGATTATCTATATAGTCTCATGTTTTAGTTACAGTTTCAGTTATTATGTTAATGTTTTCTTCTTCTTTTTTCAGAAAATGAAAGCTGAAATCGAGTACCATGAAGACACGAAGAAACCTTTTAAATTTATATAGTCTCATGTTTTAGTTACAGTTTCAGTTATTATGTTAATGTTTTCTTCTTCTTCTTTTTTCAGAAAATGAAAGCTCGAATCGAGTACCATGAAGACACGAAGAAACCTTTTAAATTTGATGCATTATATGAGCAATTGAAAGACGTTGCACCTGGCTATAATCTTGAATAAATATTTAAGTGTCAGCGTGTTTTTAAATAAGCAGGAGAGTTATATTAAAACATCAAAAGCGTACATAGGATTAAACTAAAAAATATTACGTTAAAGTGAAGCACAACTAATTAACTAATAATAACCAAGACAACTACTTAACTAATTACGAGGATCGTATCCCAATCGGATGCATATTTCCTGCTGCATCTTAGATACTGCATATTTCTTCCATTTAGGGAGCGTTTCAACATCTATTAACAATATTTCCATATCGTTGTGCCTAATGACCATTTTTTCGTTGTGGGCTTTCTTCTCTCTTGCCAAGGTATCCCTTCCCCCATGTTCAATTAACTGGCGCATCATCTCATTTTCAGCTAACTTCTCTTCATGTTTGACTGCATCCTTTTTATCAAAATAATTAATCATGTTGGTCCAGCCTCGTTCTGCAACTTTAGCCATGGAATTTTCCATCTTAGACTTATATCTACTAGGTCCCCTTGGTTTATCTTTCGCAAAAAAAACGTCTTTGAGTTTGTGTATTTGTACCATCACCATCTTTAGTTTCTGATAAAATCATGGGACTCGGGGTAGACTGACTTGGTTCACCATGATTGTTCCTTAAATTCTCCGGGTCATAATCTTCCACATGGTCCCTCAATACTGCAAAAACCGTGTCATGTTTCCAAGGTTTTGCGCCCTTCCTTCAACAAATTTTACTCTTGATTCTATGTACTGCAACCATATTTTTGGAAAGTGTCAATGACATAAACATATGAATTAATATAAACATGTGAATTAATATAAAAAATAATAAGAATTTTTTTATGACATAACTTACTATTTGTCTATTAGTCCATCCACTCGGCGGGTTCCTCAGATAAGCCGCCACAATTCCTGCAAATCTTCTGCAAACGGTTTTGAGGGCGCTCATTCTGTTTTGAAGATCTTTCCGAGTCCGGTTTGTACGTGTGCCAAAAGTGCGATGGTATTCCGATTCAATTTTATCCCAAAAAGTTTCGGAATCTTGATACCTCCCAACTACTGAATCAGATCCAAACATTACATAAGCTTTTGCTATTGCCAGATCTTCTCCTCGCGTAACATTAACCATTTTGTTTTTGAACAAGTAAAATGAATAAATCAAACCAAATAAAATAATTGCAGAGATATTTATGATTTTGAAGTGATTTTCACGTGATTGGAGTAATATGATTCTTAGATTTGGATTGGTGTGAATTTTAGTTACCAAAACTCGAATATATATAACATGTCTTCAAAAATTACCCGTTGTAGTATAACGGGAGATGATTAACCGTTTCTAAATTTAGGCCACTAGATGAGTATTACCGTTGAAGATCTAATGGTTGTTAAATAAAATGGGCAACGGCTAACCGTTAAACGGTTGATGATTGGCCGTTCTTGTTTATGTGACGTTGGATCTTCAACGGTTCTATTTATCTAACGGTTGGAATTTAAAACAGCTAACGATTAACCGTAATCTTGTAACGTTCAAATTTCAGCCACTATATATATATATATGAGCCTTGCTTGTTCAAAAATACACAGACATAAATTTCCAACACCCTAGTTTTACACTTTAATTTTTCATATTTGTTTGGTTTATATTTTGTTATTTCGTGGAGAAAAAAATGGTTAATTTTAGTGAACAGGAAGATATTCAACTCGTCAGAAGCTTTTGCACCGTAATCGAGCGACCTATTTTTTTGAGTATGGCCGAAGAAACTTTTTGGAACGATGTTTCAGTCGAGTTTCATTCCATAGCGAGTGTAAACCAAAAAACCTCGAAACCTCTTCAGTGCCGCTTATGTTTGCTCAAGAGTAATTGCAGGGTTTTCAGGATTTGTCTACGCAAATCGAATAATAACGTTGACGAAACAAAAATTGCGTATTATTATCTAGGAAGGGGCACATTTCGTCACTCAAGCGTTAACGAGATATTTGGACTGCATTTGATAATCAATCCGGAACATATCTTATAATCTATCAATTTATTTGAAGAATATAATATAATATGCTTATTTTATAGGTTATCTGAATGTTGTGTGTTTCTTTTTTCTATTCAGTTACTTTTCTAACTAATGTAATGTTTATTTACTACCTTATGCAGATTATGTTTTTCTTTTGTTCAATTAAATAAAAATTATTTTTAGTAACCATGTCTCTCCGCTTACATAAATTAAAAAAGAACACATTATAAAATCATTGTCCAAAAAAAAACAAACATGTTCTGGGTCGTAATGGTCTTGATCAACATCCACCTCATTCGTGTCTTCTCCCGAATCCAGCTCGTTGTCTATCGCATCTCCAGGCATGTCACATCCCTTAGACCTTGACCGTGTCGTTCCCATATATGACTTGCAAGATCGGTACGGAGTCTCTCTTGAAGAACTGGGTTTTGTAATGCCTCGATCGTCTGCCTCAATGTTCCAACTAGGTGCATGAGGTGGATCCGGCACATATTTCCACAACGGGTCACGATGTTCATCCTCTACAACCATATTATGCAATATCAAGAAGGTTCTCATGATCGATTTTATATCTTGCTTCTCCCAGTAGTTACATCTGTGGTAAAGAATCCTAAATTTACTTTGCAGTGTCCCAAATGCTCATTCCACATCTTTCCTCTTAGACATTTGATATTTGTTAAACAACTCGAGAATTGGGATACCACTGGGTGCACCGTATTCTTGGACTAACACAGAGTAACTCGTATAAATTCCATCCACTAGATAATACCCCTGTATGTACTAGTTCCCATTGATAGTAAAATGACAAGGAGGTGCAATACCATTGAGATTGTCAACAAACAAATTGGAGGACTTCAAAACATTAAGATCATTGTTTGATCCACCCACTCCAAAATAACCATGCCAAAACCACCTATCGTATGAAGCACCGCCTCAATAACACAAGTGGGATAACTTTTGTGGCCTATGTGTGTTCCCGCCTCATCCATTTGTCAAACCCCAACGCATACAGTCCAGGCTACCAAGCATTCATGGGAACCCTCGAGCTGCGTTCTCCTTCATCAGCCACTTGGTATCATTCACAGTGGGGCATCTCATGTATTCCGCATTAAACCCAAACATAATTGCATCACAAAACTTCTTAATATAATAGTAAATAGTAAAAGCAGCCATACGGGTATAGTCATCCACGCTATCAGGTGGGATACTTTTACAAAGACACTTCATAACGGCATATATTCATGTGTGGGCTATGACCTGGAATTCTTGCAGGATCTTTTCTTTGTCAAAAGTCTGGGTCAACCTCACAAATTTTATGCAAAATTCTTTAAAAAAATGGCCGATACATACCTAAACGGCCATGGAACTTTTTCGGTCCCCAAGTGCAACCATCATTGAAATAATCCTGCATCATCCTTGCATCCGCTTCGGCACGACTTCTATTGATTGATTCTCTCTGCGTCACTTGCATTGGAACCGGTTGATGTAAATTATGAGTATTTTGCACCATAAACTGATATAACATGAGAAGATTTTGATTTGTATCTTTTTCACCAGAATCATCGCCAAGACGAACCCCGAATTTGATTGACATATATCTCCTTAAAGACATGCTTCAATTAACAACAACACCGGAGTAGCAATGAAATAGTGGCAAAGTGGACAAATAACAAATTTGACACTACAATTAAACTATAACAAAGTTTACAACCAACAATTGTTGCAACTGAATTCCAACAAAAATGAAGCGACCATGATAATATCTATATCTTCTAAATTACCAAGAGAATTAGACATGCAATCTAAGTTAATCTCTTTTTCAAACATTAACAATTGATATAACTTGTAATTAAGATATGAATCCCTAAAATAACCAAGTTAAACAAATTAAAGTCTACACAAAGCAGTAACTAATAGTATTTGGATTCAATTTTTGTTATTCATCACCAAAACTAAAAAAAATATTCAATTGAAAAGAAAAATAACAACTAGGGTTTAAGGTTTCATTGGATTATCTTTGATTGTTCATATGATTAACCTCTTCGAATTTAGAGCAATTCAACAAACCCAACTTGCAATTTAGATCTTCTTCAACAAACCCAATATGAGAAAGTGTGCAGGTGATGATTCTTTGGTTAACTAAGGTTTCCTGTGTGAATAAAGAAAAAATTGGGGGAAGAACAAATGAAGTGTGGTCGAGTTCTCTGGATGATTTGAGGCTAAATTTGAAAACGGGCAATGGTGAGCCGGTTCAATTGTGTTGGACTGGTCAAGGTAAAGATAACGGGCAATGAGTGACCGTTTTTTCCAAACCAGGCAATGACTACCCGTTATAAAAAGAACGGTTGATGGCTTACCGTTTTTTGCCATGGAACGGCTAACCATTAGTCGTCCCTAGATTCCTCAAGGAATTAGCGCTAGAGCTAGACCCTTCCCAGGCTAATGTGTAAAGGCATTTGGGAAGGGTTTGGGCATCTCCATAAGACCCGGTCTTATGATGCTAACCGACACTGATCGAAACTCATTGATACCAACGGAAATTGACATCGCTACCTATGATGTTTGCATACCATAAACAGAAGTCAAATCCAGAAATCATAAGTGAAAGGGTTTTGCTTCGCAGGGGATTGATTTTTTATTGTTTTTTTAGAAGTAGTTTTGAAATTGTATTCCCAAACTAATTTCTAAATTATCGACTTAACTTATCACAGTGTATCCAATAGTCACTTAAGATTTTTTCTAATTAAGATGGTGGTTTCCTTCGTCATATCAAACTTTCATACAAAAGATATTTAAATGTATTTTTCATATATACGAAGAAAAATTCCTTAACTTAAAAGTTACCATTTTTGTATGGTAGCCAAGAGATTTTTTATTATTTTTTCTGATGTTGATTAATGGGTGTTGATTTTTTTGGTGAATGAATTTTTCCTAGTGTGTTACCCTCATGCAAAAAAACTGGCGCATTTTCTTACCCACAACATTGTCCACCAGATTGAATATAAAATCGAACTCAAAAATTCATGTAATTCGAATAAGTCATTATATTAGAATTGATTAAGTATATCCCATTGTATGCTTTGATCATAATAATAATGTGGAACGATATTTCAAACGAAAAAAAAATAGACAATTTGAACTGCTTTAAAAATTTGTGCAAGACATAACATTCACATTTATTTATTTTTTGCTTCGTATCAGTCTAATTTGCATACAGACAGATATAATGCAATACCGACCTATATGAACTAATATAAATGATATAGATAATCTAAATATTTTGTGTCAGTACCAACTGATACATATGTTGATCTAACCAGAAAAAAGAGTTTATTAGTTTAAACGGAAGAGCTTTTGTCAACGACTCATATTATCTTATTACCACGATTGAATAGAGTAGTTACCAAAAAGATTTATCCTTTACTGTTTGGAATACAATCAAAAGGATTGGTGATTCACGTGCGTGACTCTAGAAGTCTAAGGCGCAGGTATACCGAGGAAACTAAGTATCTAGGGTCAGTATACTTTGTCTCAACTATACAAAGGTTGTATTAGATTGTGTATAACGACTTAATTCTGAGAGTATTCAAAACTGGACTAGGTCCCGGGGTTTTTCTACATTTGCGGTTTCTTCGTTAACAAAATCTTGTTGTGTCATTTACTTCTTTATTCTGCAATTATAATTTGTTTATTATAATTTAAAGTAAATAACACTTATATGTTAATCCTAGTCACTTGATATTGATCCTATAGTGTTTCGGTTTACCGGTTTTACACCGTACCTATTATCAAGTGAACACTTTGTTGTTGTATTGTCTAGATCTCGTATCCATAGACGATCACATAAAGTGTATACCATAATGAAAAAGCGGGGGTCTAACAACCACACCCAATATTTCGTTAGGCAATCTGTATGGACTAACTCCAATATAATTCCAAGAGAATCAACTAGATAGTCAGACTCAATCAAGGAAATGTATCCAAGAGTTATATCTCTGTTTCTCAATGTAATCAGCAAATCAAACAGATAGAATCCGTGAGCCTGATTATTATGAGAAACAATTTGAACGGTACCAAAGACCAATGTTTAAGTGTCAATAAATTCCAATCAACAACCAAAGGTGGGATTTACCAATTGATTGAACTATGCACAACCTGTGATATTTCAATTATATAAAAAAATATAATGCGGAAAATAAGTAACATAGACACCAGAAATTTTGTTAACGAGAAACCGCAAGCAGAAAAACCCCGGGACCTAGTCCAGATTTGAACACCACACTGTATTAAGCCGCTACAGACACTAGCCTACTACAAGTTAACTTCGAACTGGAATGTAGTTGAGCCCTAACCAAGTCTCACACCGATTAAGGTACAGTCGCGTTCCTTACGCCTCTGAATCCTAGCAAGACTCTACGCACTTGATTCCCTTAGCTGATCTCACCCACAACTAAGAGTTGCTACGACCCAAAGTCGAAGACTTTATAAACAAATCTGTCTCCCACAGAAATACCTACGATGTTTTTGTTCCGTTTTTTGATAAATCAAGGTGAACAGGAACCAATTGATAATCCGGTCTTATATTCCCGAAGAACAGCTTAGAAATATCAATCACCTCACAATAACTTAACTATATGGTAGTAGAACAAGTTATTGTGGAATCACAAAGAATAAGACGAAGAGCTTTGTAATTACTTTTTATATCTTACCTATCAAAGATAAATCTCGAGCAAATCTTAGAGAAGATAGTACTCAATACGATAGAACAAGTAAGATCAGAATATGCAACTATATAGAAAATAGTTGAGTCTGGCTTCAGAATCCCAATGAAGTCTTTAAGTCGTTAACCTATAATGGTTTTAGGAAAAACCTAGGTTAAAGGAGAATCGACTCTAGTCGCAACTAGTATCACACAGGAGGTGTGGGGATTAGGTTTTCCAGTTGCTAGAGTTCTCCCTTATATAGTCTTCAAATCATGGTTTGATAGCTTTGAAACAAAGCAATCAATATTCGCCGTTAGATGAAATCCTGATTTAAGATTCAAGCTAAGTTTGCTTAAAACCAAAGCAATATCTCTCCACCGTTATATGGTCTTATCTTGTTACACACAAATGAAATATACCTTCCTTTAGATATGGGTAACCGTACCTAAACGTGTATATTTAGTTGGCTCAATAATAGTTAACCGAAGTTAGCCATATGAACACTTTTGTATTAACCACATTAATCTAACACTTCTAGATCAAATGATAATCAAATGAATCTAATTGTGTTACTTATAGAGCTGTTCAATTGTTTATATTCTCATAGAAGTATACAAGACACAATTGAAACAAAATTGGATTGATTCAAAAGAATCAGTTCATAAACATTTCAGCCACGGTTTGCAAAGATTGCATTCCTTAATTTATAAATGGATTTGTTCATGAGTATGAAATCATACTTAACCAATTTTAGAACTTAAACCAACTCAGTTTGCAAACGGGTACGCAAACTAGAGTTCTGGACTTTGGTCATGTCTGACAGTTCACAAACGGGTATGCATACTGTCGTACCGGACCTAACTCAGGTGAAACCGTTCGCATACTGGTGTTCATACTTGGTTCCCGGACTTTCACAGTTAAAACCGTTCGCATACTGGTATGCAAATTTGGTTCCCGGATCCGAATCACATTACAACAGTTTGCATACTGGTATGCATACTGTGCTATATCCAGACAATGGTTTAATTGTTCTAAACTCCCATTTAAATCATTGAAACATCCTTAGAAGACGACAATAGCTGTCTCAAACAAACTATTAGATTATAAGTAATTTTCAAGTGATCGAATGATCAATACGAAACATTCCGAGTCTACATCAAATGACTTTCCCACACAAATCATGTAAGATGTTACAAGGCCGTGAAGTCTAAAGCTCAACTACACATTCTATCCTAATCAGAGAATAGCTATAAGTATACTAGAAATCAAGACTTATAGTTTTGATCACCTAAACTTGACAAACAAGCTTGAGATAGCAACGCTTGCGAGTTCGACTGAGCAGTGCTCTAACAATCTCCCCCTTTGTCAATTTTAGTGACAAAACTATCAATACATATGGATTACAAAATAAATAAACTTTGTAGCTTCTCATCCAACATGCTTGATTTCCTTGGTTCTTCAACATTCCTTGAATTCTTCGTCACTCCAAGTACTCCAGTGATTCTGAACGTATTCAACTCAGCATCATTGTTGTTGAAGATCCGTAGCCATAACAATAAGAAAACAGATGTTCTCAATTATTGTTATACAGTGTCATAGTATTATTACATAGCATCAAAGTTCAATTGTATCACAAATTTGACAATAATATTACGGTGATATGTATCACTCCCCCTTAGTCAATACTTCATCTCACAATGAAAACCACTCCCCCCTTACATATTGATCCGTAAACCATATGTATGTAGCATGAACTACAAAATAATTCTCCCCCTTTTTGTCAATATAAATTGGCAAAGGTAAGAAAACTGGCGGGATCATATTGAAATTCTCAAAGAGATTATTCATGACTAAAAGAGAAAATATCAACTTTGTTTCGATGATTTCACATAGTCGAAACTTAGTGTATTCATCAAGGAGTTTATAAAGATACAAGATAACTCCTACAATATTCCACAGCCGCACTCCACACAAAGATTTGGCAATTAAGCACAAGTTCAATTAAGAACTCTCCCCCATAAAATGTCATTCCCGAAAGAACAACAAGAGCGACCTTACTTTTACAAGAAAAGAAGGATTTCTTTGGACATTAACAAATCATATGAAACATGAATTTGTATCCTGTAAACTCGAATAAATTAACCACAAGAGAACCTTAATGATTAATTTAATCGGAAACGCTCAACATAAGAAAACTTACTTAGCCATACGGTACTTTCACATAGAAGTGGATCAGGGAAAGATTAATACTGCGGAATATACAAAAGTTCATTATATCTTTTTATCAATATTTGCATAAAGACATAATAGACTTAACTTTTTTCATACGATATAATCATAGTTCACCGACGTAAACACACATATCCCATAAAATATTTTGCAATATAAAAAACCATAAAGATTAATACTGCAAAATCATCTTCCAAATAACTTAGAATTTAAATAAATAAATCTAAAACATTGCAAGATGAAAATCATTGGCAATAGCTATGTGTAATCACAATATTTGCTATTACAAACCCTAGTTATCCTTCTTAAAACACAAGAAAAAATTCTCATAAGAAGTTTCCTAGAAAAACAATAAAAAACAACTCCTAAAAAACCAAAAAAAAAACAAACTCAAACAGTAGTTAAAGAACACATCCGGAACCCTCCCGGGTCTTGAGACCTTTGAGCTTGTGATTGACAACATCCACTGCTTCTTCAGAGAAGATATCCTCATTGAGAATATCTTTAACATGTGTCTTCATGAGAACAAGGTCAGAGTTAACCTTTTTCAATTCAATTCGTAACACATCGAGTCCCTTCATAGTATCAACGAGCTGCAGTTTCTCTTCCTCAAAGTATTTAAGAAAATCATGAACCACTTCGGTCGAAACCATCTCATCATTCTCTACATCTTGAACTTCTACTAGGTTCTTTTCTTCTTCCCTTTGGACTCGAAACCAATACCTTTATTAATTTATTTATTTTGCAAAAATACAAGTGCGAGAAGGTGATGACATTCTTGACAAAACCGAAAATAACCTAGAGTATGCGTAAGTGACTCAATAAGATCGGTATTTAAATGGTTTCTTAGGGAATAACTTTAGGGTTTCTAAAAATTGGTTCGTGACAAGTCAATGTGGTTACCCGTATGAAAACCAATATGGTCCCCAAAACAAAACTTAAAAACTATAAAGTACCTCTTTACAAGGTAAAAAGAACACAACAAAATTTTGCTACGTGAAAAAATTCTTTCACAACTTTTTGGCTCAATAAATTTTATATTCACACAGGAGAAAAAATTTAAAGCACAAAAGTAGCTCACAACTTAATTGAAAAGAAAAAAAAAACTTTTTCAAGACAATCGAAGTGATTCTCAAAACAAAACAATACTTAGGCAAAACTATCTGTAGTCAATAGTTTAGCTATGAACAATAAGAAAATAGCTCAACTAATCAGAAAGCATTTTACCAATAAGTATACCCGATTATTAGCATATCTTACTCAACATGATTTTTCATGAGTAAGAATTCAACCCTTGTGATTAATTAACACAAGTATGAGCTTTATGCTCATCAAATGAATATTGTTCATGGTTAATCCTCTTTTTCCTTCTAATTTTTGGAGGAAACCCTTTTTGATGTGAAAAAGTAACATAAAACTTACTATCATCAAAGTATAAGACTAAGTTTGAATCCTCACCAGAAGTTTGTTTGGAGGATTTTGACAGCCTGTTGATAAGATCCTTGTATCCTCTAATTATCAGATTAAGGTTGTCCTTCATATCTTCATTGTTGTTTTCACCTACTGGTACCATTCTCACATCTTGAACATTATCCTTTACCTTAGGTTGAGAGGAACCTTTCTGAAATCTCCTTGACCGATTTGTATTAATTCTACAATTTGTTCGAACGTTCGATGAGCAGATTGAACTGACTTTCCTGGAAGAATTCACAGGGAGAGTACTGAATCAAATAGGTTTAGACATCCGAATGTCAGTTACACCTCTGAGAATTAAATCTAAGGTGTGCTGAAGTCGACCAAAATAATTGTCATTCAACCTCAGTTTGCTCTTCCGTTGAACATGTCCTTTTGAATTACAAGACATACTTTTTGATCACCAGAGTGATTAGAGTGTGTAGGATTAGAAACATCATTAGCAGATTTCTTCCTTCCGTGAGATGTGGTGTTTCCTTGATCAGTGGAAGGACCAGGCACCTCTTTAGCAATAAGAAGGGTTTGCACTTTAGCTTCTGAAACAGGTTTCATTAGAGAAGCATGATTACAAGTAGTCATGTTTTCTAACATCGTTGTTGAATCAAAAGTAATTGGTATAGTGGACTCCATATAGCATCCTTTACATTGAATAAAGAGATTACTCAATAGACGTTCTATTTCCAGGGCATCTTCCTTGAGTTTAGCCTCGAGTAAGGTTCGGGATGAACATACTACTGCATTTTCCTCATGAAGAACCCTTAATTGGGAATCACGATCTTTAACCATACCAATCTTCATATTGACCTTGTGTTTCAGCCTATTGATTTTAACTGCTTGGATTCTAACAAGTTTTAGAATCGCTGCACTCTCTTGGGCTGCTTCCCTTTCTACTTCAGAGTCAGACTCGTCAGTAACATAATCAGGGTAAAACTTATCAATACTTGTTCGTTTCATAGGAACAGAATGTCCATCTATGCGAGAGATCGGAAAGTCTTTCTCCTTAATAGATTCCATAGAAACAGAACTTTTGTTTCTGGTGATGCGTTTGTCAGAGATAGAGCTTCTGCCCATAGAGTCAGATTGCTACAAACACAGACTTATGGGATCTTTAAAGTGTTTGCCTGCTCTGATACAAATTAAAAAAGCGGGGGTCTAACAACCACACCCAATATTTTGTTAGGCAATCTGTATGGACTAACTCCAATATAATTCCAAGAAAATCAACTAGACAGTCAAACTCAATCAAGGAAATATATCCAAGAGTTATATCTCTGTTTCTCAATGTAATCAGCAAATCAAACAGATAGAATCCGTGAGCCTGATTATTATGAGAAACAACTTGAACGGTACCAAAGACCAATGTTCAAGTGTCAATCAATTCCAATCAACAACCAAAGGTTGGATTTACCAATTGATTGAACTACGCACAACCTGTGATATTTCAATTACATATAAAATATAATGCGGAAAAGAAATAACACAGCACCAGAAGTTTTGTTAATGAGGAAACCGCAAATGCATAAAAACCCCGGACCTAGTCCAGATTTTAACACCACACTATATTAAGCCGCTACAAACACTAGCCTATTACAAGTTGACTTCGGACTGGAATGTTGTTGAGCCCTAACCAAGTCTCACACCGATTAAAGTAGAGTCGCGTTCCTTACGCCTCTGAATCCCAACCGGACTTTACGCACTTGATTCCCTTAGCTGATCTCACCCACAACTAAGAGTTGCTACGACCCAAAGTCGAAGACTTTATAAACAAATCTGTCTCCCACAGAAAAGTCTATTCTGATAGATAAATCTGTCTCCCACAGAAATACCTACGATGTTTGTGTTCCGTCTTTGGATAAATCAAGGTGAATAGGAACCAATTGATAATCCGGTCTTATATTCCCGAAGAACAGCCTAGAAATATCAATCACCTCATAATAACTTAACTATATGGTAATATAAAAAGTTATTGTGGAATCACAAAGAATGAGACGAAGAGCTTTGTGATTACTTTTTATATCTTACCTATCAAAGATAAATCTCGAGCAAATCTTAGAGAAGATAGTACTCAATACGATAGAACAAGTAAGATCAGAATACGCAACTATATAGAAAATAGTTGGGTCTGGCTTCAGAATCCCAATGAAGTCTTTAAGTCGTTAACCTATAATGGTTTTAGGAAAAACCTAGGTTAAAGGAGAATCGACTCTAGTCGCAACTAGTATCAAACAGGAGGTGTGGGGATTAGGTTTTCCAGCTGCTAGAGTTCTCCCTTATAAAGCCTTCAAATCATGGTTTGATAGCTTTGAAACAAAGCAATCAATATTCACCGTTAGATGAATTCCTGATTTAAGATTCAAGCTAAGTTTTCTTAAAACCAAAGCAATATCTCTCCACCGTTAGATGGTTATCTTGTTACACACAAATGAAATATACCTTCATTTAGATATGGGTAACCGTACCTAAACGTGTATATTGAGTCGGCTCAATAATAGTTAACCGAAGTTAGCCATATGAACACTTTTATATTAACCACATTCATCTAACACTTCTAGATCAAATGACAATCAAATTAATCTAATTGTGTTACTCATAGAGTTGTTCAATTGTTTATATTCTCACAGAAGTATACAAGACACAATTGAAACAAAATCGAATTGATTCAAAAGAATCAGTTCATGAACATTTTAGCCACGGTTTGCAAAGATTGCGTTCCTTAATTTATAAACGGATTTGTTCATGAGTATAAAATCATAGTTAACCGATTTTAGAACTTAAATCAACTCAGTTTGCAAATGGGTACGCAAAATAGAGTTCAGAACTTTGGTCATGTCCGATAGTTCGCAAACGGGTATGCATATTGTCGTACCGGACCTAACTCAGGTGAACAGTTCGTATACAAGTATTCATACTTGGTTCCCGGACTTTCATAGTTAAAACCGTTCACATACTGGTACGCAAACTTGGTTCTCGGACCTGAATCATATTACAACAGTTTGCATACTGGTATGCATACTGTGTTATATCCAGAAAATGGTTTAATTGTTCTAAACTCCCATTTCAATCATTGAAACATCCTTAGAAGATGACAATAGCTGTCTCACACAAACTATTAGCTTATAAGTAACTTTCAAGTGATCGAATGATCAATACGAAACATTCTTAGTCTACATCAAATGACTGTCTCACAAAAATCAAGTAAGATGTTACAAGGCTATTTTCTTATGATCATCTTTTGACTCATTGTTTAGTTTCCAACAAATAAATTGTTTCCAACTAAACTCGTCAAGAATGATGGTGAACGTAGTTAAAGCAAAAAGCTTTCCAACACATATTTCGAGAAAGATATAAGCGAGTTAAGCTCAGCTCGAAATATCAAATGTGTATAATGTAAAAGTCTATATAGCTATACGACTTAGTCTCAATAGGAGATAGAATATAATAGACTTCTGAGTGATAGATAAGTTTTAGTCTCCACATATCTTTTGTTGATGAAGTTCCTTTAAGCTCTCCTCAGTAGATCTTCGTCTTCAATCGATGAACGTCGTGAAGTCTAAAGCTCAACTACACTATCTATACTAATCCGAGACATAGCTATAAGTAGACTAGAAATCAAGACTTATAGTTTTGATCACCTAAACTTGACAAACAAGCTTGAGATAACAACGTTTGCGAGTTCGACCGAGCAGTGCTCTAACACATAGTTGTTGTATTGTCTCGACTTTGTTTATAGACGATCACACTTAGTATCATACTTATGGGTTGATATTTAAAAGATTGTGGTGTATTTGGGTACCCTCGTCTTTTTAATTGGTATCAGAGTAGGCAAACACGAAAAGATCTAACAATCTGTGTTTGACGTGATTCAACCTATGAGACATGAGTCAAAGTAAGATTAAGCGAATGCGAAAACTAAATAAAGTATCAATTAACATATCGCAAGAGGTTATTGAACCACTCTCACAATCAGTTTGTGAGCAATTACTTACTAATAAAAATCTCCTAAGTATGTCTCGTGAAACGATAAAGGAACTTCATGTTGCTTTACAACTAAAGACTATGGAATGTGAAAGGCATCGTCTAAACTACGAAAATTTGAGGGAAAATGATTCTCAACAAATACAGAGTTTTAAAGACAAAGTAAGTGCTAGTCTTTCTCAAGCATAATTATTAGAAAAAGATCGTGATGCTGCTCTTGAAAAGGTTCACTTGTTGGAAGAGAAACTTGTTGAATCTGAAGCAAGGATTAATTCTCAACAAGTGTGTTTTGAAGAGAAAGAAGGTGCATATCTCTCTCTCGAAAACACCTTGAGGCTGATCTTACTGGTGCTCTTGATAAAATCAAGACGTTGGAAGAGGACTTGAAAAAGTTCAATTGTGGCTCAAACAAATTAACCTCAATACTAGAAGCAAGTAAAGATCATCGTGATACACGAGGATTGGGCTATAAGGGAATATATGCATCTAACAAAGAGGTAAAATTTGACAAAGCTACAAATTCTTCTCAACCAGAGGCTTTCACTGATGACAAAGGTGTTCTTATTTCTTGTAAAGAAGTAAAGACTGCCAAGCCTAAGAATCATGTTCAACTAGACTCGTTAAGTACAGCCAACAAAGAGAGCACTTCTGCTAATATCAAGAAAGCAACAACGTTGAACAAAGGTAAGAAGAATAGGAAGAAAACTCGTCGAGCCCCAATGTAAGTGGATCCATAAAAAGGTAAAATTAAAACTCATACTCCTTATGTTACTAAACATTGATATTCTAGTGGTAATAAAGGAATCTTGCAATGGGAATGCAAAGTTCCTAAGATGCAAGATGCACTTTCTTTCGTATCAAACGAAATGACTAAGTTTGCTCCCCAAAAGAACTCAGATCATTATTGTCCTAAGTTTAGGCAAAAGAGTTATTATAATGATTGTTCAAGTTTTGCCTATCGCTTGAAAAGGTCATCTCATAAAAGACCCGACTATAAAAAGAGAGATGACTTTGTAAATGCGAAGACAAGATCTGATGTTCCAAATTGGAGAAAAGATATTTCGCAAAGTATCCAAAAGGATAATCATCCTAATGGTATAAAGGAGAACGCTGCTCATGCGAAAGACATCTATAAATGGGTCTCGAATTCCTCCCTAGCCAAGGAGAGACCAAAAGTTAGTCACAATAATGACACTAGTTGATAAATGTTGGTAACAATGTTTTTGAGAGTCTTCTTGAAAGACTAAGGAAAGACATCTTGTTGTCTAAAGTCTCTTGTACAAATGCATGTTGTGATAATGACACTCTTCATCACAAGTCAAAAAGGAAAAACAAGAGATGGAACAAGAGTAAGCAAACAAAGCAAGAGGTAAAGAGTGATGATTCTGTCTTAGTCACTTGTGACAAAGAAGACAATGCTCAACTCAACACAACCTAGTTGTGTTGGAATGTGCATGCTCACCTTTGTGTTCAATATTTTGAAAGGTGAGAAAGCACATGAAAAACTAGTGCAACAGATAATATTGAAATGAAAGAAAAGGGATAATTTGCTCAGACCTCGGATTATTCCTAGGAATAACGACTATGAATAGAGATGGTGATTTAGACCTCGGTTTCCCGACTATAAATAAAGATTTGAATTAAACTTGAACAAGTCCAATAAAATAATTATATTAATCAAATCAACTGTCTCGAATAATAACTTTGCAGACTCTTAAATAGACTTGGGAAAAAACCCTAACTTGTGCAACAAGAAAGGATGAAAACAACCCAAAACCGACTCAGACGACATACCCTAATTTGCTATTTTTTCAAATTTTAGGTTATCTAAAGTAATGAAATTACTCGCTAAATAAAACTATATGCCACAAACGGCGACCCAAACATATTCCTAACGATGAAGTTATTAAGATAACAAAAACTTTCCTAAAACGGCAAAAACGACCTTTTGAGGCCCTAAATGATGAAATTTGGCTAAAAATTAGTAATGTGTATTTACTAATTGGAGATTTTCTGTTGAGAAATTTCTGAAATTTTGGACAAGCATTTATTGGAATCAGGAAAACCGAATTTTGCCATTCATTGCATATCTTGAGAATATTTTCGGTTTTGGAAATTCCTTGGTGTCCAAACATCATTGGTCTATAAATACCTAAGTTTTCATTTCTAGCAAACTATCCTAAGAACCAGGCAAACTTCATCTTTTTGTTGTTTCTGGTGGAGCCGTCTAATCGGAGAGGAAAGTATCCTAATTAGGTGAAATCTTTTATGATCGCTCGTTTAAAGACTTATGCGGGATCAAGAAGCTCTACGAGTACCGTGGGTGGGAAACTAGATTGAAAAAGCGGGGATCTAACAACCACACCCAATATTTCGTTTGCCAATCTGAATAGACAAACTCCAATATACTTTCAAGAGAATCAACTAGACAGTTAGACTCAGTCTAGAGAAAAGTATATCAAGGAGTTTATATCTCTATCTCTTAATTCAATCCGCAATCAGCAAATAGGAATTTTTGAGCCCGATTGAATATAAGATAAATAACTTGAACGGTACCAAAGACAATATTCAAGGATCAATCAATTTCAATCAACAACCAAAGTTTGGATTTCCCAATTGATCGATTCAACGCACAACCTGTGATATTTCAATTATATAACAAAATATAATGCGGAAAAGAAATAACACAAACACCAAAAGTTTTGTTAACGAGGAAACCACAAATGCAGAAAAACCCCGGGACCTACTCCAGATTTGAACACCACACTGTATTAAGCCGCTACAGACACTAGCCTACTACCAATGAACTTCAGACTGGACTGTAGTTGAACCCTAATAAATCTCACACTGATTCAAAGTACAGTTGCGTTCCTTACTTCTCTGATCCCAGCAGGATACTACGCACTTGATTCCCTTAGCTGATCTCACCCACAACCAAGAGTTGCTACGACCCAAAGTCGAAGACTTGATAAACAAATCTGTCTCACACAGAAAAGTCTATAGGAATAGACAAATCTGTCTCCCACAGAAATACCTACGAGTTTTGTTTCGTCTTTTGATAAATCAAGGTGGACAGGAACCAATTGATATACCGTACTTATATTCCCGAAGAACAACCTAGAAATATCAATCACCTCACAATAATCTTAATCGTATGGTAGCGAAACAAAATATTGTGGAATCACAAACGATAAGTGATAGACACATTTATGTGTCTATTTTCATCTCTATTGTATATATTGTTAGTACCCATTTTTGTACTTATTATGGTGTTTTATGTGTTTGTAGGTATTTTTGGGCAATAAACATTTCTGGAAAAAATCGGCTCGAAAAGTTGTCTAAAGGCACCCAAGGGACATTTGTTATTCGGACTCTCAGTTTGGATAAGGGGCACCTCAGTTGGGCACCTGCTATTCGCACCCCCGGTCTGGTTAGGGGGGCACCCTTCTTCATCGTTTGAAAAAGAATTTTGGCGGGAAAAATTCCAGTTTTCTGCGGAATTTTCTGTTGGATTTTTGGAGGAGTTTCAGTGAGATTCAATCACTGATTTTGATTGGGATGAACGTGATATGCCCAAACAATGGTGGTATGAGTGTTTTAATGCGTTCAGTTGGGCTGGATATTCGTTGGGAAGAAAATATGCAATCTCGGAGTACAGTGTGCTTGAACGTGTGTTGATTGAGTTTTGATAGAGTTTGGTTGCTGCAGAAGTGTGGAGGAGTCAAACAAGGAAGTGTTGGAGCGTGTATACTGCGAACAGATGCGTGAGAACATAAAACAGAAAAGAAAATATTCATGAGTTAATGGTTGGATATCGAGAAGATTTTTGAGTTATTACGAATGTATTCTTGGTCCTGTGACTATATAAAGGCTGTAGGAGACTCATAGAAGGGTCAGAGAGTTCAGGGAGAGAATAGGGAGACGTTTCGAGCATCAAAAATCCGAGAATTTTTTTTTTACAGGAAGCTGCTGTTTTCTGCTGGTGAAGAAGGTACGAAGAACATAAGACCCTTAAAGACCGTCGTTCTTCAACAGTGCTAGTGACGGTATTCCTTTATCGTTTTCTGTAACAATTGATTTTGTAACAAATATAAGTGTTACAAAACCCGGTTTTTATCAATAAGACGAAGATGTTTGTGAGTACTTTTTATCTTGCCTATCGGAGATTAAATCTCGAGCCAATCTTAAAGAAGATAGTACTCAAACACGATAGAAACAACAAGATCAGATCACGCAACTACAGAGAAAATAGTTGGGTCTGGCTTCACAATCCCAATGAAGTCTTTAAGTCGTTAACCTACAGGGTTTCGTGAAAAACCTAAGGTTAAAGGAGAATTGACTCTAGCCTATACAACTATTATCACACAGGAGGTGTGGGGATTAGATTTTCCAGTTGCTAAATTTCTCCTTTATATAGTTTTCAAATCAGGGTTTGCAATCTAAGTTACCTTGGTAACAAAGCATTCAATATTCACCGTTAGATGAAAACCTGATTAGATTCAAGCTAATATCTTTCAACCGTTAGATCGAACTTAGCTTGTTATACACAAATGAAATGTACCTTCATTTAGGTTTAGTAACCATACCTAAACGTGTACACCATGTTGGCTCAACCGTAGTTAACCGAGGTTAGCTATATGAACACTCTCATATCAACCTTATTCATCTTAACCATAACTAGTTCAAATGACTCAAATGAAACTAGTTAAAGAGTTATTCAATTGCTATATTCTCATAGAAGTATACAAAAACACAATTGAAGCAAAATCGGTTTGATTCACTCGAATCAATTCATGAACATTATAGCCACGGTTTGCAAAGAATGCATTCCTTAATATATAAATGTATTAGTTCATGAGCCAACCGATTTTAGAACTTTAACCACTCAAGTATGCAAACGGGTACGCATACTTAAGTAGCAGGTCTGAGTTTGGGTTCGCCAGTATGCAAACGGGTACGCATACTTGGTACACTTCCAAAGCCAGCAGAAATTCTCGGACCTATACCTTATGCAAGTATGCGTACCGGTATGTGTACTTGGTACACGGAATTTCACGACTACAAGTACGCATACGGGTATGCATACTTTAGTTCCGGTCATGGATCACATACATGCAAGAATGCGCACTATGTTTATAATCCAATGATGGTTAAGTATTCTAAACTCTTATTTCAATCATTGAAATTTTCTTAGAGGATGACAAGCCGTTTTCACACACTATTAGCATCAAAGCAATTTTCAAGTTATTGAAATAATCATAACGAAACATTCCAAGTCTACACCAAATGATTGTATCACACAAACCATGTAAGATGTTACTCGGCGATTTTCACATGATCATCTTTTGACTTTCGTCAAGAATATAAGATGAACTTGGTTAAAGCGAAAGCTTACCAACACATATTCCGAGAAATATGTAAGCGAGTTAAACTCAGCTCGAAATCTCAAATATGTATAATCGACAACTATATATTAATACGAATTTTGTCTCAATATAAGAGATATAGTAGAAATAGACTTTCCAAGTGATGGATGAGTTTTAGTCTCCCCATACCTTTTGTTGATGAAGTTCCATAAGCTCGCCTTAGTAGTTCTTCGTCTTCATTTGATGAACGCCGTGAAGTCTAATGCTCAACTACACAATCTATCCTAGTCCGAGACATTACTATAAGTAGACTAGAAATCAAGACTTATAGTTTTGATCACTAACATTGACAAACAAGCTTGAGATAGCAACGCTTGCGAGTTCGACCGAGCAGTGCTCTAACATAGATAATTGCAGTGTTATTATTTTTCGATTGATTTGATTGACTAACGGTTGTTGAAACTTTGATTGCACCTAGTTTTTTTATTCTTGAGAATCTTCTCTTCTGATATAAGATTCACTCAAACTAGATCGAAGTATCGACAGGATCTTTAGAACTGTTTGTAGATCTAAAGACATCTTGTGATAATCCATTGTTAACAGACCCCGTTCTGTGTGTGATTGATCACAAGAGATTCAAGTGGTGTTGTGCAGGTGTTTATTGAAGATTAAAAAAGATTTGAAGACAAATAAGATTTCTTATTGGTTCTCTTATCTTTGGATGTGCACAAACCTTGACCGGATGGGATCCAACTAGAATCAGATTTATTCGATTGATTAGTTGCGTGAGATCTGCATCAAGTAATAGTTCTCTTTGAGATCTATTTTGATTGTTGCAAATCCGAATCTTATTATATATGTAATAGAGATTAGATTGATCTAACCAGGAAAAGGAGTTTATTAGATTAAACGGAAGAGCCTTTGCGTATGACTTAAGATATCTTTATCTTGAAAGAATCGAAAGAGTTGTTACCAAACAGATTTGTTGTTTCTTTAGTGTTTGGAATACGATCCAAAGGAATTCTTCCAGTGCGTGCACTCATTAAAGTCAGAAGTGCAGGGATACTGAGGAAACTAAGTGAACTAGGGGTAGTTGGTTGGTCTCAACTATACGAAGTTGGTATAGATTTTGTATAGCGGCTTAATTCTGAGAGTATTCAATTCTGGACTAGGTCCCGGGGTTTTTCTGTAATTGCAGTTTCCTCGTTAACAAAATCTTGATGTGTCTTTTACTTTTCTATTTCTGCAATTATAATTATTTTATTATAATTAAAAGTAAAAATAAACAAACCTTAACTCCGATATACTTGATAGAGATCCTATAGAGTTTGGTTAAGTCCGAACCTATTATCAAGTATCACACTTTGGTTGTCGTATTGTCTCGATCTCGTATCCATAGACAATCACACAAAGTGTGAATACTGATTTGTTGCATTGTCTCGACTTTGTCCATAGACGATCACTTTCGGTAAGAGGACTTATAGGTGGATAAATAAAAGATTGTGGTGTATTTGGGTACCCTTGTCTTTTCACATGGGATTATTCATATTCAGAATAGGATTAGACGCCATTCTTGAATTAATAAGCATCAAAGCAATTTTAAAGTTATTGAAATAATCATAACGAAACATTCCAAGTCTACACCAAATGATTATATCACACAAACCATGTAAGATGTCACTCGGCAATTTTCACATGATTATCTTTTGACTTTCGTCAAGAATATAAGATGAACTTGGTTGAAGAGAAAGTTTACCAACACATATTCCAAGAAATATGTAAGCGAGTTAAACTTAGCTCGAAATCTCAAATGTGTATAATCGACAACGATATAGTAATACGACTTTTGTCTCAATATAGGAGATAGAGTAAAAATAGGCTTTCCAAGTGATAGATGAGTTTTAGTCTCCACATACCTTTTGTTGATGAAGTTCCACAAGCTCTCCTTAGTAGTTCTTCGTCTTCATTTGATGAACACCGTGAAGTCTAATGCTCAACTACACAATCTATCCTAGTCCGAGACTTACTATAAGTAGACTAGAAATCAAGACTTATAGTTTTGATCACTAACATTGACAAACAAGCTTTAGATAGCAACGCTTGCTAGTTCTACCGAGCAGTGCTCTAACAATCTCCCCCTTTGTCAATTTTAGTGACAAAACTATCAATACATATGGATTACAAAATAAATAGACTTTGTAGTTTCTCATCCAAATGCTTGATCTCCTTGATTCTTCAACATTACTCGAAATCTTCGTCACTTCCAAGTACTCCAATGATTCCAAATGTGTTCAATTCCGCATCATTGTTATTGAAGATACGTAGCTATAACAATGAGAAAACATTTGCTCTCAATCATTGTTATACAATGTCATAGTATCATTATACAGAATCAAAGTCCAATTGTATCACGACTTCGACAACAATACTATGGTGATATGTATCACTTCCCCTTAGTCAATACTTCATCTCAACATGAAAACCACTCCCCCTGACATAATGATCCGTAAACCATATGTATTTATAGTGTGAACTACACATTAATTCTCCCCCTTTTTGTCAATATAAATTGGCAAAGGTACGAAAACTAGTGGGATCCTCATGAAATTTTCATAGAGATACTTCATGACCAAAAGAGAACAACATACCAACTTGTTTAGATTCCATCAAATAGCCGAAACTAAATGCATTCATCAATGAGTTTACAAAGATATGAGATAACCCCTACAATATTCCACTGCCGCACTCCCCACAAAGATTTGGCAATTAAGCACAAGTTCAATTAAGAACTCTCCCCTATAAAATGTCATTCCCGAAAGAACAACAAGAGCGACCTTACTTTTACAGGAAAAGAAGGATTTCTTTGGACATTAACAAATCATAAAAAAATATGAATTTGTATCCAAAAATCTCAATTGAATTAACCACAAGGAAAATGATCAATTCAATTGGTCATGCTCAACATAAGAGAACTTACGGAGCAACACAGTATGTGCACAAAGATGTGGATCAGGGAAAGACCAATATTGTGGAATAATCAAAGATTCATTATATTTTTCATCACTATTTGCACAATGACATATAATAGACTTAATCTTTGTAAACAAAACTTCATCCTTTCTTCCATCAATATTTGCATAATGACATAAAAGGCTTAACTTTTGTAGTCAAAAGTTCATTCCGTCTTTTATCAATACTTTCATACTGACATATAATAGAGCTAACTTTTGAACAATTATGGGACGGTTAAGGTTCACGGACGTAAACAACATATCCCATAACAATTTGCAATATATAAAACCATAAAGATTAATACTGCAAAAATCATCTTCCAAATAAACTTTAGAATTTAAACAAATAAATCTAAAAACATTGCAAGATGAAAACGTTGGCAATAGCTATGTGTACTCACAATAATGGCTATTCCAAACCCTAGTTATCCTTCTTAAAAACACAAGAATAAATTCTCATAAGAAGTTTCCTAGACATTTATTGAAAATAAATAAATCCCATAAAGCATTTCACTTACTTTGAATACTCTTCTCATATTCCCTATATTCTTCAAGCTCATCTTCAATAAGATCAATCCTGGATTCAAGGTTATCTATCTTTTCTTCAAGTCTTTTGGAAGAAGATTCAAGTTCATTTTTCAGGGCACTTACTTGTTCCAAGACGAGATTCATGGTTAAAGAGAGCTTATCAAGAGGAGAGACAGAGGGATTCCCAACAAGGGAGGAATCACGTTTATCGGAAGACATCTCACTATCAGAAGAGTCAAAACGAATCTTCTTAGAAGGAAAAAGAACAGCCCAGACATCACTTTCTTTGCTTGAAAGACTCGATGAGGACATTATAGAAGAGCTAAATGAAATGCTCTCACTTAGGAGAAATCTTCTTCTTAAGAAGAAGGAAGATAAGGGATAAATTTCCAAAAAGACCTTTGACTAAAACCCTAACAAAAATTGGTTATCCCCAAGAAAAGGTCTTACAAACATAATGCCGTTTAAGTAGAGAAACGGTTCTTGAATCAATAAACAAAAAGAGCCACAAAGAAAGAGAACAGAGACACATAGGAGACTCAACAGAAATAATTCACACAACCCTCTTGAAGATTATGGTTCTCGTCTAAGAGAGAAAAATAACAAGAACCATCTTAACCCTTATTACAGATTGTAATTTCTCCAATCCAAGTCAGGACTGGGTGGTTTCTTATGAGAGGAAGAAGTATTTATTATTCCTTGTTTCTGTTGAGTCTTCATAAGAGAAGAGTTATGTGCATCATTCTTCCTTTTTAATACAGTTTTGAAAACCTTGACTGTTGATTTTCGTAAACTATGAATAACTTTGGAAATCTCTTTTGAAAGAGATGACGGCTTTTTGGGAGATTTCCTTTTCATCTTCTGAAAACAAGGTTTTCCAGAGGAGAGATTTTCTTGATACCTTGTGCACATTGTATCTCGATGATCCTGATTTCTACACAAGAGAACAAAACCATTTGGTATGTCCTTTTTTTTCTTCTATATCATCAGAGAGACTTGAGAACGATATAGATTCAGGAATAACTTGCTGAAAATGCCTAGAAGAGTTAATCGAAGAGGTTCGAGGCATCTCAGTAGGATCATAATTGCGAGAGATAGCAATTTCGTATCTTAAACTCCACAGTTGACATTCCAAATCATCAATCTTTTTAATCAAGGCTTCCTTTTCCAGTTGAAACTCTTCCGGAAAAGTAAGATTGTAAATCATAGAATAATCAGGGATGTTAGGAGAACAAGCATGATCATCAGCAAGGAAGTTAAGAGAACTTTCACATATATTTTCCTCAGGACAATAATCAAGAGTAGCCATCCATGCTTTAGTTATCTCACTAAACTTCTCATTAGAACAATTGGAAGTATCATGGACACTTCTATAGCACTTGGAACAAGTTTTATTACCATAGTTTTTCTGAACTATTATATCCCTGTTTTTAATTGAATGATCTTTCTTTCGAGACTTTCTTTTACTCTGTCTGAGAGTCTTCTTTAACTGTTGTATAAACAGTGAAAGAGTAGAATTAAAGCAATTCTCATCGCTTGAATCAATCAATTTAGGACGTCGAGACTTTTTATCAGATGTAGCAACAGAGTTGGCTAGCAAGTGATGTTTTTCTCTTTGACATAATTCAAGATCGAAAATCTTTAGTTTTCCAGCAAGAGTATTTCTGGAAAGAGTATCAAAGGTTATTTTCTTCAATGATGGCATGCTTCTTAGAATCATATCTAGATGGCAGCGATCTGAGAATTTTCATCACAATGTCCTTTTCAGGAATAGTCTTACCCAATGCAAAAGATGCATTAACAATTTCAGACACTTTGTGATTAAACTCATCAAATGAATCTTCATCTGCCATACGAAGGTTTTCCCAATCAGAATTTAGATTTTGCAACCTAGCTTCCTTTTCACAGGTATTCCCTTCAAATACGGTTTTTAAGATATCCCAAACATCTTTAGCCCGAGTGCACGTAGTCACATGGTGCTGAAGATCTAGAGTAATGGCATGAATGATAGCATTTAACCCGTCAGAATTTTTCTTTGCAGCGAGAATCTCGGCAGGTTCGTATGCACCAATATCCTTTGGAAGAGTTGCATCGCCTTCTGCAACAACCGGAGGATTGTAGCCATTAACTACATAAACCCATGATTGAAAATCACGTGCTTGAAGAAAGGCACGCATAGCAATTTTCCACCATAAGTAATTTGAGCCATCGAAGACTGGTGGTACGTTTATAGAGATAACACTTCTGTCCATATTCAAATCGCTACAAACACAGACTTATAATGTCTTTCATGTGTTTGCCTGCTCTGATACCAATTGAAAAAGCGGGGGTCTAAAAACCACACCCAATATTTCATTTGGCAATCTGAATAGACAAACTCCAATATACTTTCAAGAGAATCAACTAGACAGTTAGACTCAGTCTAGAGAAAAGTATATCAAAGAGTTTATATCTCTATCTCTTAATTCAATTCGCAATCAACAAATAGGAATTTGCGAGCCCGATTGAATATAAGATAAATAACTTGAACGGTACCAAAGACCAATGTTCAAGGATCAATCAATTTCAATCAATAACCAAATGTTGGATTTCCCAATTGATCGATTCAACGCATAACCTGTGATATTTCAATTATATAACAAAATATAATACGGAAAAGAAATAACACAAACACCAGAAGTTTTGTTAACGAGAAAACCGCAAATGCAGAAAACCCCCGGGACCTAGTCCAGATTTGAGCACCACACTGTATTAAGCAGCTACAGACACTAGCCTACTACCAATGAACTTCAGACGTGACTGTAGTTGAACCCTAATAAATCTCACACTGATTCAAGGTACAGTTGCACTCCTTACGTCTCTGATCCCAGCAGGATACTATGTACTTGATTCCCTTCGCTGATTTCACCCACAACTAAGAGTTTCTACGACCCAAAGTCAAAGACTTGATAGACAAATCTGTCTCACACAGAAAAGTCTATAGGAATAGATAAATCTGTCTCCCATAGAAATACCTACGAGTTTTGTTCTGTATTTTGATAAATCAAGGTGAACAGGAACCAATTGATATACCATACTTATATTCCCGAAGAACAACCTAGAAATATCAATCACCTCACAATAATCTTAATCGTATGGTAGCGAAACAAGATATTGTGGAATCACAAACGATGAGACGAAGATGTTTGTGACTACTTTTTATCTTCCCTATCGGATATTAAATCTCGAGCAAATCTTAGAGAAGATAGTACTCAATCACGATAGAAAACAGCAAGATCAGAACACGCAACTACAGAGAAAATAGTTGGGTCTTGCTTCACAATCCCAATGAAGCCTTTAAGTCGTTAACCTATAATGATTTTAGAAAAACCTAGGTTAAAGGAGAATCGGCTCTAGTCACAACTAGTATCACACAGGAGGTGTGGGGATTAGGTTTCCCAGTTGCTAGAGTTCTCCTTTATATAGTCTTCAAATCAGGGTTTGCAATCAATGTTACCTTGGTAATAAAGCATTCAATATTCACCGTTAGATGAAAACCTGATTAGACTCAAGCTAATATCTTTCAACCGTTAGATCGAACTTAGCTTATTACACATAAATAAAAAGTGACTTCATTTAGATATGGGTAACCATACCTAAACGTGTACACCTTATTGGCTCAACAATAGTTAACCGAAGTTAGACATATGAACACTTTCATATCAACCTTGTTCATCTTAACACAACTAGTTCAAATGACTTAAATGAAACTAGTTCTAGAGTTGTACAATTGTTTATATTATCATAGAAGTATACAAGACACAATTGAAGCAAAATCGATTTTGATTCACTCGAATCAGTTCATGAACATAATAGCCACGGTTTGCAAAAGATTGTATTCCTTATTATATAAATATATTAGTTCATGAACAAACCGATTTTAGAACATAACCTACTCAAGTATGCAAACGGGTACGCATACCTAAGTGGACGGACTTAGTTTGGGTTCGCCAGTATGCGAACGGGTACGCATACCTTCCAAACTCAGTTGAATTTCCGGACGTGAACTTACGCCAGTACACATACGGGTATGCATACTAAGTTCCCGGACTTTCATTAAACCAACCAGTACACATACGGGTATGCATACCATGGTTCCCGGACTTGGAATAACTTGCAACAGTTAGCATACAAGTACGCATACTGTGCTATATCTAATCATGGTTAATTGTTTTAAACTCCCACTTCAATCATTGAAACATTCTTAGAAGATGACAATAGCTGTCTCACACAAACTATTAGCTTCAAAGCAATTTTCAAGTGATCGATAGATCAATACGAAACATTCCGAGTCTACATCAAATGACTGTCTCACACAAATCATATAAGATGTTACCAGGCGATTTTCACATGATCATCTTTTGATTTTCGTCAAGAATATAAGATGAACTTGGTTAAAGCGAAATCTTACCAACACATACTTCGAGAAATATGTAAGCGAGTTAAACTCAGCTCGAAATGTCAAATGTGTATAATCGAAGTCTATATAGCTATACGACTTTTGTCTCAAATAGGAGATAAAGTAGATAGATTTTTGAGTGATAGATGAGTTCAAGTCTCCACATACCTTTTGTTGATGAAGTTCCACAAGTTCCCCTTTGTAGTTCTTCGTCTTCAATCGATGAACGCCGTGAAGTCTAATGCTCAACTACACTTTCTATCCTAATCCGAGACTTAGCTATAAGTAGACTAAAAATCAAGACTTATAGTTTTGGCAAATAAACTTGACAAACAAGCTTGAGATAGCAACGCTTGCGAGTTCGACCGAGCAATGCTCTAATAGTTGATAAATCCAACCTTATTTGTTGGATAAAACTTGATTGACACTTGGGCATTGGTCTTTGGTACCATCCAAGTTATTCTCACATCAATCAGGCTCACGGATTTCTATTTGTTCGATTTGCTGACTATATTGAGAAAAAGATAAAGCTCTTTGATATATTTCTTGATTGAGTCTCACTTTTAAGTTGGTGCTCTCAGAATTATATTATAGTTTAGTCCATACATATTTCCGAATGAATTATTGGGTGTGGTTGTTATACCCCCGCATTTTCAATTGGTATCAGAGCAGACAAACACGCTAAGACCTCATAAGTCTGTGTTTGTAGCAATCTGACTCTATGGAAAAAAGTGATATCTCTATAAACGTACTGTCAGTCTTTGATGGCTCGAATTAATTATGGTGGAAAATTATTATGCATGCCTTTCTACAAGCGCGAGATTTTCAATCATGGGTTCGTATTGTTAATGGCTATAATCCTCTATTAGTTACAGTAGACGGTGTAAGTGTTGCAAAGGATATTGATGATTATGATGATGTTGAGATTCTTGCTGCACAGCAAAATTCTGACGGATTAAATATGCTATCATTCATGCCATTACCCCAGATATTCAGCACCATGTGACTACGTGCACTCGGTCTAAAGATGCTTGGGATATCTTAGCAACCGTATTTGAAGGGAATACCTCTGAGAAAGAAGCTAGGCTTCAAAACCTAAATTCTGATTGGGAAAACCTTCGTATGGATGATGAAGATTCATTTGATGAGTTTAATCACAAAGTGTCTGAAATTGTTAATGCATCTTTTGGTTTGGGTAAGACTATGCCTGAAAAGGACATTATGATGAAAATTCTCAGATCTCTACCAGCTAGATACGATTCTAAGAAACATGCCATCGTTGAGGGAAATAACCTTGAAACACTTTCCAGGAATACTCTTGTTAGAAAGTTAAAGATCTTTAATCATGAGCATATATCCAAAACTGGAAAGGATATTGCGTTCAAAGCACAAAAGTATACTAAACTACTTGAAAAAAGTAAAAGTGCTGGCAACTTTGTGGATGATCATATTAAGACTGAATCATCATATGAAGATCTTAACAACTCAGTTTCTTTGATCATAAGACAGTTTAGAGATCTTCTTTTGAAGAGAAGTAAACGATTCACCATAGATAAACCTAGACCATCAGTTAAGCCTCATGATCGTGTCCCTCCTAAAAATAGGGATACTGTCGACACTGATGATGAGGATATGCCACAGTGCTTCAAGTGTAAAGGTTTTGGTCATTTTGCTAATGAGTGTCCAAATCGTAGAAAATACACTGGGAACAAAGGCCTTGCTGCAACTCTTGATGAAACATCTGATCATTATGATTCAACTTAAGATTAAAAATCAAGTGTAGCACTCCTTGGCGAAAATATTAATTTTGATAGTTGGAGCAATACTCACATCAACCTTGATATTTTTCCCGGAGAAACTTCATCGACCTCATTGGAGGATGAAATTGATTTTTTTCTGTCTAATGAAAACTCTATCTCATATGTTTCAAGTACTTCGCTTTGTTTAGCAGCATGTTCGGCTATGGTGCCTAAACCATCCTCCATATTGACATGTCCTTATTGCACTATTAAGGGTCATTAACTCTCTAATTGTTTCAAGTACAAACATAAAATAAGGTATGTTAACAAACAAGCTCAAACTTTTTCTAAAGTCGAATCCATCCGAGGAACCTTGTGGTGAACAGATTATTGTTCACCCCAACACAGTTTAATTGTGTTGAAGGTGCATCTTGTCTCATGTGCCTGAATTTCGAAAAAAGACAAGATTTGTGCACAGTCGGGCTCTAGAGTCAGAAACTATTCTAGTTTGTATCTTGAATTTTGTTTTCTGAATTTTTGTTTGTTCTTTTCATATCCTCAAGTAATGGTATTGAAAAGATTTCACCCTATTTGATTAATAAAAGGGGGCCCCCCCCCCCCCCAAAACCGATATTTCTACCCTTCTTAGGGCTGTTTGTGTTGATCGTACGTGAACCCTACTTACTTTGTATATAGGTTCCGTGACCCTACATTATTTTTCCTTCCCTGAAACTCTTTTCATCAAAAGGTTGCTTGTGGAGCTGTTGTTTTTGTGTTCCTTTCATAATCCCATATTTTAATGGAAACTCCAAGCATCATCTCTTCTGATGGAAAAGTTGTTAATATGATTGTCAAGCCATCAGTCATGAAGGAAAAAGACAAATCCCATTCCTCTAAAACTTTGAAGAGAAAAAAAGGAAGAATATGAAGAAACCAAGGGCTATCACCTCAAATCTTCAAAAAAAATCTGTTGTTCTTGGAAAGTTGAAAGAAACAAGGATGGAGATTCAGCAAATAAAGGCTATTGTTCTAAGATCTCTTGAAATTCAGAAGGCCCTGGTTCGGCAACAGTCGAGAAGGTTTGTTGGAATTGACTCCTTTCTTCATGAACCTTATGTTCCAATGTCTGTTGACGACAAGGAGTTCGGGGAAGATAAAGAATTTTTCAAGAATCTTAATGTCTAGGAAACTTCTTCTAAGAACTTATTCTTGTGTTTAAGAAGGATAACTAGGGTTTGGTGTAGCAATTATTGTGATTACACATAGCTATTTCCAACGATTTTCATCTTGCAATGTTTTTAGATTTATTTATTTAAATTCTAAGTTATTTGGTAAATGATCTTGCAGTATTTAATTTTATTGGTTTTATATATTGCAAATGTCTTATGAGTTATATATGTGTTTACGTTCGTGAACTGTGCTTATCTCATATATGCTCAAAAGTTAAGTGTATTATGTCTTTATGCAAATATTGATAAAAGATAGAATGAACTTTTTGAGAAAATTCCGCAGTATTAATCTTTCCCTAATCCACTTTTATGTGAAAGTACTGTATGACTCCGTAAGTTTTCTTATGTTGAGTGTTTTCGATTAAATTAATCAATAAGATCTTCTTGTGGTTAAATTATTCGAGTTTTCTGGATACAAATCCATGTGATTTGCTAATGTCCAAAGAAATCATTCTTTTCTTGTAAAAGTAAGGTTGCGCATGTTGTTCTCTTGGGAATGACATCAAATGGGGGAGAGTTCTTAAATGAACTTGTACTAGTTATGGAATTTTAATGGAGTTAACTTGTATCTTTATAAAATCCTTGGTGAATACACTAAGTTTCGACTATGTGAAATCATCGAAACAAAGTTGATATGTTCTCTTTTAATCATGAATTATCTTTTTGATAATTTCATTATGATCCCATAGTTTTCATACCTTTGCCAATTTATATTGACAAAAAGGGGGGAATTATTTGGTAGTTCACACTACATACATATGGTTTACGGATCATTATGTAAGGGGAAGTGGTTTTCATTATGAGATGGAAGTATTGACTAAGGGGGAGAGATACATATCACCATAGTATATTTCAAAGTTGTGATGCAATTGGACTTTGATTCGATATAATAATACTATGATACTGTATAACAATGTTTTAGAACTTTCGTTTTCATTTTGTTATGGCTACGGATCTTCAACAACAATGATGCTGAGTTGAACACATTCAGAATCGATTGAGAAATTGAAGTAACGAAGAATTCAAGGAAGTTGAAGAGCCAAGGAAATCAAGCATGATGGATCAAAAGCTACAAATTTTATTTATTTTGTAATCCATATGTATTGATAGTTTTGTCACTAAAATTGACAAAGGGGGAGATTGTTAGAGCACTGCTCGGTCGAACTCGCAAGCGTTGCTATCTCAAGCTTGTTTGTCAAGATTAGTTGATCAAAACTATATACTTGATTTATAGTCTACTTATAGCCATGTCTCAGATTAGGATATAAGTGTGTAGTTGAGCTTTAGACTTCGCGGCGTTCACCAATTGAAGAAGAAGATCTACTGAAGATCTTGGAGGAACTTCATCAACAAAAGGTATGTGGAGACTAAAACTTATCTATAGCTCAGAAGTCTATTCTATTATATCTTCTAATGAGACTAAGCTGTATAGCTATATAGACTTTTACATTATACACATATTATAATTCGAGCTGAGTTTATCTCGCTTATCTATTTATCGAAATATGTGTTGGAAGCTTTTAGCTTTAGCTAAGTTCATAGTATTCTTGACGAGTTTAGTTTGAGACAATTTATTTGTTGGAAACTAAATATTAAGTCAAAAGATGATCATGTGAAAATTACCTGGAAACATCTTATATGATTTGTGTGAGACAATCATTTGATGTCGACTTGGGAAGTTTCGTATTGATCGATTAATCACGTGAAAATTACTTGAAGCTAGTGGTATGCGTAAGATTACAATTGTTGTCTTCCAAGGATGTTTCAATGATTTACATGAGAGTTTTAGAACTACCATGTCTGGATATAATGCAGGTTATATACTTTGTATACTAACTATGCAAGTCTAGTTCAGGTCCCAGAACTATTGTTCGCGAACTCTATTTGCGAACTGGTTTACCTGTGAAAAGGTCCAAAGCTTGTGTTTGCGTACCCTGTTTGCAAATGGACTAGACAAGGCCAAGTCCGGGACTCCTGTTCGTGTATGCTGTTTACGAACGGCTGGACAAAGCCAAAGTTCGGAACTCTGGTTCGCGTACTCAGTTTGCGAACAAAGCGGTCATGTTCTAAAATCGGTAAAGTGTGACTTTCATACTCATGAACTCAGGATCGTTTGCGAACTTAAAGTCCCTGGAACTTTAATGTATGAAGGTATATGAAATAGTTTACAAACCGTAGCATTATGTTCATGGATTGGTTCTTGTATAAGTACTTTGTACAATTACAAACCAAACCGATTTTGTTTCAAATGGTTCATATACATATTCCTATAAGATGATGAACATTTGAACAACTATCTTGAAACACATTTAGATTCATTTGATTATCTATCATGATTGATTGATCATCATATTTGATCTAGAAGTATTAGATGAATATGGCTAAGTTATAAGTGTTAATATGGCTAACTTCGGTTAACTATTATTGAGCCAACAAGGTATACACGTTTGGGTACGGTTCATCCATATCTAAATATAAGTATATTTTATTTGCGTGTATCGAGCTAATACCATCTAACAGTGGAGATTGATTGCTTAGTTTCTAAGCAGACTTAGCCTGAATCTTAAATTAGGAGTTCATCTAACGGTGAATATTGAATGCTTTGTTACTAAGCTATCTTAGCTTTGATTGTAAGCAACCCTGATTTGAAAGACTAAATAAGGGAGTACTCTAGAATCTGGGAAACCTAATCCTGACACTTCCATGTGTCCTAGTTGCAAACTAGAGTCGATTTTCCTTTAACCTAGGTTCTCCAAAACCATTATTAGGTTAATGACTTGAAGACTTCATTTGGGATTCATGAAGCCAGATCCAACTATTTTCTCTGTAGTTGCATATTCTGATCTTACTTGTTCTATCATATTGAGTTTTATCTTCTCTAAGATTTACTCGAGATTCGTCTCCAATAGGTAAGATATAAAAAGTAATCACAACAGTTCTTCGTCTCAGACTCTTGTGATTTTGTAATAACTTCTTCTGTTAACCAGTTAGGTTAATGTGAGGTGACTAATATTTCTAGGCTGCTCTTCGGGAGTATAAGACCGGATTATTAGTTGAGTTTCCTGTTCACCTTGATTTATCTAAAGATGGAAAAAACCCCAAAAATAGACATATCTGTGGGAGTCAGATTTGTTTATAAGTCTTCGACTTTGGTTCGTGAAAACTCTTAGTTGTGGGTGAGATCAGTTAAGGGAATCAAGCGCGTAGAATCCGGCGTGGTTCTAGAGGCGTAAGGAACGGGACTGTACCATAATCAGTGTGAGACTTGGTTAGGGCTCAACTACATTCTAGTATGAAGTTAACTTATAGTAGGCTAGAGTCTGTAGCGGCTTAATACAGTGTGGTGATCAAAAATGGACTAGGTCCCAGATTTTTCTGCATTTGCGGTTTCCTCGTTAACAAATTTTCTGGTGTCTTTGTTATTTCTTTTCCACATTATATTTGTTTATATAATTGAAATATCACAGATTGTGCGTAGTTCAATCAAAGTTGATAAATCCGACCTTGTTTGTTGGATAAAACTTGATTGACACTTGGGTATTGGTCTTTGGTACCGTTCAAGTTATTCTCACATCAATCAGGCTCACGGATTTCTATCTGTTCGATTTGCTGATTGTATTGAGAAAGAGATAAAGCTCTTTGATATATTTCTTGACCGAGTCTCACTTTTAAGTTGGTGCTCTCGGAATTATATTGGAGTTTAGTCCATACAGATTGCCGAACGAATTATTGGGTGTGGTTGTTATACCCCTGCTTTTTCAGCTTCAGTGTAATCAATAAGGATGTCAGCATGTATGTTGCTTTATTATTCCAAACGGCTCAAACTATGAGGAGTGTTGAAACTATGATGGACATTGAACAAAGGTGTCGAGCGGAGTGACGACGCATCAAAGGAAAAGACTTCTAATATTGAAGTTGTTTTGAGATCTTAAAAGTGTTCCCCAAATACAATGTTTTTGTTTTAATTTCTTAATTGTCAACTTAAGCCTATATGTAAGTTTAATTATTTTTAACTTTATTAGTTAAAAAATGTAAGTTTAGTTATTTGTCTTACTTTATATGGAAGTTTAATTTCAACAGTAAGAGTCTAATTAGAGTATAAGACTAAATTAAAACTAGTGCGCTTTTTTGATATATAAACTCCGAATTGATCATTAATAGTCATTTTTACAAGACATAAAACTAGAAAAATAATTTATAAAATAGACTTTAAAAATAAAAATTTGGGACAATGTTCTTCATCTTGTTTAGCTTCTTCATTTCACTAAACTTCCAATCAATGCGCTCATAAACGAAGTTTCCTTTGTTTACCTTCTTCCCTGCCTTCACATTTTCTTTGCCTCGATCTGCCTTGCCCTGGACTCTTATTTGCCTTTTCTTAGTTGCAGATTTGCAGGTTTGAGTTGGTTACTTGAAGACTTTTCAAGTACTATTCCAGAAAATGTTTATAACCATCACATATCTTCTTAACATCAGATTCAAGTATTATTCCAGAAAAATCAAGCTGGGAAGCCTAATCTAGTTGACAATCATATATCTTTAAGTTTTGGTGTAAATTTGAAGTTTGAAAATTACCTATTAATAATATCACGCGCTTAACCCTGTTATTTGCCATGCCACCATGTGATTTTATGACATGGTGCATAGGGATAGGCACCAAATCTCCGCACAAACTAAATTCAGAGGGGAATATTGTAGTTACACGAAAATTAAAGGGACTATATCGCAATAATATTTTCTTTTTCTGTATACTACACCTTTGGTTCAGCTCCACCGCTCTCTCTCTCTGAGTCTCAGTTCATCATCTTGGACTCTCTCTCTCTCTCTTTCTACAAATAAGGGTTCATCAAAGGTACGTCTCACATATCATTTGATTAAGCTAGGTTTCTCTTTCTCTGCAGATTATCATCCAGTTAAGTTAGAGTTTCTCTTTCCTTGGTTTTCAATTTGGGTCTTAGGATTTCTAGGGTTTTCTAAGAATCAGTATATTTCGTTGTCATTTTAGTGTAGATTATTACTTATCTGAGTAAGTAATTTGTGAACTGCAAAGGCTGTTATGCAGGTGGACAAGGCACAGATAATGGAGATGACTTCTGAAGAAAATCCGCAGCAACCTGCAGCAGAATATGTTGCTAATGATGATGATCATCAGTACATATACTTTGGGTACATTTTACTACTTCTTTCTCTTTTTTTCTTTTTCCGTACTGATTTAGTTGTCTACGCATATCCTATGAATTACTAAAATCATGTGAATGGGAACCTTAGATGGCTATATGTTTACTTTTAGAGTATCATATGCGGGTGTTTATTGTCTACTGCCAAATGATTTAGTTATTTACCTTCTTTTTTTTCCCGTTGAAATGGAGTGCTTCTGAATATAGCATCTAATACATACAAGGCTAGCAAACTGCATATCTATATCAATTTCTGGTATATGCGTCTTTAGTCTTGCAGCTTCCTTAGGTTATGTAATGATGAAAGAGTTGGCATCATTTCTTAACTGCTGGTTGGAAGCTGAACTTCTGTAATCCTTCTTTGAAATTTAAGAATGCATGCTTGTTTCTTATACCCCGGGGGAACCCAATCTTCTTCTGTTGTTATGATTACTTGTATCCACTATCCATGCTTGTCTGTGGTCTTGGTGTTTGTCTCAGATGTGTATCCACAATCATCAAGTGTGCTTTGTTTATGAATTTGTAGAGATTCGGAACCGAGGTTTAAGATATCTACTGGTGGTGAGCTTACGGAAATACTGTCAGTCATTGCAGCCACCGGGAAGTTCTGGTATGTGGAATATCACAGCATCTTCAGCTGTCTATTAAGTTCATATAGAGTATATACTTGGAGGAAGTACTTAGTATGTCTTTATTGCCTTTCAGGCATCCCTGGGAGATGTTGCAGATGTTACTATCATTTAAGCTGAAGCAGGTATGGTGAGGTATGCCCAGCATGTTAGTCTCCACTACTAAGCGTCTAGGGATGACTCTTGGTAGTTTTTATAATTAAAGTATCTTTCAAGTCGTTGGTTCCGCAGATATGCTAATTTTTAGTTTCATATTGACCCCATAAAGGTCCTGTCCGAGTATCCCGAAGCCCAACTAACCAGCGATCAGCAAACTTCTAAATTAGGAGAAACATACCCAGACTTGGTCAAAAGGCTGGATCAAGGTATTTCTAATATTTCCTTATATATATTCTTGTTAGTCACGTTAGTTTTAATTGTCTGTAATTCATTGCATATTCTATTCTTGTTGTAATGCAACGTATAAAGAACTAGAACATAGTTAGGTGATCACTACATGTTGGAAAGGGGTTTCTTGCATAATGTAGGCAGTCAACTGTGCAAGTCCTATATGTGATGGTTCATGGCTCCATGCCCTCGCTGATCGTGATATTGGTTTAACAAGAATTTACTTTTTCAGTATTTTAAAGAACTAAATCATTATCTACGTTTATTGTTTTGCAGCTCTTCATAGCTTCATAGAAGGTCCTCCGTTTACCCTACAGAGGATTTGTGAGGTAATCATCATACCCATAGTCCCATGCTGAGTTTCTCGTAATATGGAAATCCCTGCATGGCTGATAAAAGCCCTTCATATTGTGAATCTGTGTCTGTATTATCCGTTCCCGAGTTTGAATATCCATTACTTTTATTAAAAGTAAGCAATTTCATGTAGTTTTGCGATTGCCAGTGATGATGATTTGGTATTTGTTGGTTGGTTTACAATGCTTTGTCCTCTTTTAGTGTTCTGCTTTTAGATACCCGTACAACTGACTTATACCTGATTGTCATTGCAATTGAACAGATCTTATTGGCTGCACGAAATATTTACCCTAATCTCTCAAAGCTTGCTCTAGCATTGGAAAAGGTTTGTTAACAAACTGTTCTCTGCAAATGTATACTTTTTTATTTTGTTCAAAAGGAGACTGGCAATACTTTTTTAGATTTTGCACTATCCATTTGGTTGAAAGTATTTCTAAATTTCTCATGACAAGTCTTTCTCGCTCACTCTCGAATCTCGATTCTGCTTGAGAATGTGATAGGGTTACTGGAGTTTTATTTAATATTTCTGCAACAGCAACTGTTGGTTCTACGTATAATTCCACACACTCCTTCGCCAACCCGAATGTTTTGATGTTTCGACCTGAGGAAACACGATTTATTGCCCTCGGTAGGATTTAAAAGATGCACTTGCTTTCTGATTCATGTAGAAGCTTTTGATATGGGAGTATGTGGAATTTAAAAAATCAAAACCCTGGTGATTGCTAGTCCACGAAGTCAAGATACTTCTGTAGGACTGTGTACAAAGTCGAGCAGTATGGCTGTAGTAGGCCATAGATTTAAAGAGAGTTTAATCTATAGCAGCAATGATATTTATTGGTAGAGCACATTTTCAAAGAATCTCAGTTGAAGATCTCCTGCCAAGGACAAAAAAACTTTCTTGAGCTATGTATTATTTACTTACAATTTTTGTCTCGTCTTGCAGAATCTGTTGGTGACTTCTACTCTGTCTGTTTCTACTAGTACTGATCCGGACCCTATAGTAAGCAGAGAAGGGGATGGGCCTATTACAGTAGTAGCACAGGATGCGGTACCGAAGGGTCAAACAGAGGCCATCCAGAATGGGGTTGGAGGTGACGAGGATGAGGAAATGGCAGATGCAGAGGAGGTTAGTGATGAAGCTAGTAAGAGTGGTAACCTCATGGAGATGGCGGAGGAAATAAGCACTGCCACTCCTGAAGCAAGTTCTGACCCAATCACCCCTTCCGAACCATCTAATGACTCATGTCCTTTGAGTGACGACCAGCAGCAGCAGCAGCCGACACAGCAGCCATCACCACCTCTATCACAACAGTCGCCGCCGCCACAAGAGCAGATCAATACTGCAAGCTGATTGTATTCGAGTTCTTTAGATATTTACGGATAGTCGGAACTGTTTGTTTAGCAAGTGTTATTCAGATTAATTGAGTTCTCACTATATGCAAGTCGGCATATTCATAATACTCAGAGAGATTCTTATGAACCGCTTCACTGTGAAAGACCTGAATTAGTGATTCAATAGTCGATGTATTCAAGTGGTCAATGTTGACTAAAATTGGCTGAATTTGTTTGTGACTGTTTTACGATTCTTTGAGCCCATAAATTTCTCGCATTGGATTGCGTAGTTTCAGCCGCTATCACGCCACTCACACATGAGATCATGAGAGAAAAACTTGCTCTGACATACAATTTATACTCACGTTCATGTCTTAATCCCACTCTCTCCGTATCCTTTGTTCCAGTTGACCAAAATTTCTTATCTTTAAACTATCATGTTTCCCTGCGTTTTGCATTAACTCAGGCCTCACATAGGCCATATAATACTAGGATATCTCTAAAATTATTTAATAAATGTAGTAAAAATACATAAATACAACTCAAAAGCATCAGTACCTCAGTCAAAACAACCATCCCGAGCTAGTTTTTCACACTGATTCTTGTTCTTCAGCCATGGCCATTTCCAGTAAGTTATTGGTCTCATATATGTTCTTAATATTCACTACTACTTTTCTACTTATTCTAGTTTCTACTTTTCACTTTAGACCAGTGAGCTCAATAACAGCAACACCAATACCCACAGATCAATCACCACGTCCACCCTCAATTTCTGTGTTTCTTAATCCACATAACAAGATTCGAGCTCAATATGGCTTACCTTTTCTCACATGGAATTCAGATATAGCAAGGTATGCTAGAGGGTATGCTCACCAAAGAAGACGAGATTGTGAACTAGTTCATTCCGATACGGATTACGGAGAGAACATCTTCTGGGGACAAGGAAAGAACTGGTCGTTCCAAGATGCAATAAACCAATGGTTTGCCGAGAAATCCTTCTTCAACTACAAAAACAACTCCTGTTTGGCTGATAAAGTATGTACGCATTATACACAACTTGTTTGGAAGTATACATTGAATGTCGGTTGTGCTAGGATCAGATGTGATAATGGGGATACTTTCATAACCTGTAATTACGAACCTCATGGCAACATTATCGGTGTAAAGCCATTTTAATTAAACGCTATGCGGCGATGTCAACTTAAAGTTCTGCAGGTCTTGTGAGGTTTTGGTTTTTGGGGGTGTCGAGCCGGATTACCAGTTAAAAGAAATGCTGTCCTGTTAATTAATTATTTCCTAGCGAGATTCTGTTTGTTTCCTAGCGGCATGATAAGGTGCAGTTTATTAATAAGGTGAAAATTAATTTTTTGAAAGTGTGACTACTATCAGTTATTTGTACATGATATGAGATTGAGGTTTCTAAAAGAAATTATTTTTTATTTAGCCCAAAAACTTTCAATGGGGATGGATTCGAAATTTGGAACCCATGAGGCGTAACAGAACAAACATATCATACGTAGATAAATAACTACTAAATTTGTGCCCGTACTATGCTCCCGTCTTTTTTCTTCTTTTAATTTGGCGTGTGCGAGGTTTCGTCCCGCCTCGTAATGGTGCATTATAAGAATTTCATTACTTAACGAGAGTTTACAGCGTTTTGAAGAAAGTAGGGACAGTTATTTTCATCCCACTCCCCTGTTACATTCTCAACTCTACTATGTTTGGCAGCTATATCTGCAGCTCCATTAAGAGATCTCCTGATATGTTTAAATCTAACCAAATGAACATCTTTTAAAAGAAATAAACAGTCATCTAGGACTGAGCAAGAGGCCCAACTAGTTTGGCCTCTGTTATTATTAAGATATGCCATCACATTTTTGGCATCACTCACTAAGTAAACATCTTGAAAATTCATCTCTCTGATCCATTTGGCAGCCTCTAGCAGAGCGCAACATTCAGCTCCTTCAGGACTTGCTTCCATCCCTGCTGCTAGTTTGCAATCTTTGAATTCACCTGCAGGTTTCATAGCCACAATTCCAATGCCAGATTTATTAGTATCCTTGTCAAAAGAAGCATCACAATGTGAAATTTGCTGCAGAAAATTAGGCCCGTTGCCTGAAACTGTATTAATAGTATTAGTAATGGGAGCAGGAACTAATGTGTTTACAATTTCTTCAGATATTCTAAGTATAGTCCTAGTTGTGGCCTGTGGGTTAAGAGATTTATCTTCAAAAACTTTAGAGCATCTCTCCGCGAGATCTCTTTAAAGTTACCAGTAGGGATATATCCAATAAATTTACATCGAGTACATGTTCCTTAGAGAAGGAATAATAAAACTGTTGGGAATAGCACGAAAGGGATCCAGTATGTCCGCAATCGGCCTCACCAGAGAAGATGTAGCTCATTAAGAACGCGACAGAGTAAAGGAGCAACCATCCAGCTGACCCATCTCTCTCCAGGACCAGATAATGATCTAAAATTGGAGATTCTGACGAAATAAAAGGACAGAGAGCCACTTCAAGATTCTGTTCTACTTCTTTTATGGCCTCATCATTCTGAATAGAATAAGGATTACTATTCAGATGTTTGAGTTGATCAATTAAGGTGTTTACTTTATGATCAATGTTACCATAATGGGAAATATATTCCATTTTTTTAGCTCATATTTAACATTCCTAAGACAATTGACCATTTTAAAAGCATGTGACCCTCTTACAGATGTGTTATAAGCATCCCTAATTACTTGTTGACAAGTAGGATCTTTAAACCAACACTTAAAGTATCTATATGGCCTTTTCCTTGGTGTTCATTACAATTGGTAACCAAGAAAATGGGTAAATGGTCAGAGCCTATTGCATCAATATGAAACAATTTGGAATTGTTATAGTGATGCAGCTAGTGACCATTCACTAAAGCCCTGTCAAGTCTAGCTTTCACATTATCAGACCCAGATTGCCTATTGGACCAAGTAAACTGAGACCCTATATATCCCAAGTCACTCAAGTCAGATCTATCAATGACTTGTTGAATAATAGGATACTCAGCAGTAGTTGGTCTAGTATTGGAAGATCTTTCATGGGAAAACATAGTTATATTAAGGTCTCCAATTAGAACCCATGGGAGATTAACACTATTAATATGGTTCCATTGTTCAATTTTCTCATCATGGTAAGTAGAACCATAAAGAAAAGTAGTAAGGAACTCAGGTTTACTTGGGGTCAGAAGAAATGATTGTGTGGATCATCTTATCCGTAGACTGAAGAATATTAAGTGTGAAACCACTCATCCATTAAGTGCGGTTTACTTGGTGCATTATTGATTTGGTGTCAGCCCACCTCGTGGCTATGCATTTCTAACTTGGTGTTGTGACGTGAATACATCAAGTAGGAAGAGAAAAGATAGGAAATGTGTGGATTTTATTTATTTATTCCTTTTATTTGTTGCAGAAAATATGTGGTTTTTTACCCCGTATGTATTAATTTGGGTAAAAGAGTGCTAATATGGTAGGTACTCGATTTCCGAATTGAATTTGGACTTCCATAAAATTCCAAACAGTGTAAGTAAAGTTTTCGTTTTTGAGTTTGTAATTTTTGAATCGATCATACGTTATCAAATGTCCTCACCAAAACTCCCCGTTTCACAAAACTCAAAAATGCCTTATTTCGGCCAATTGGAAGCGAGCGTTTCCTCACCGTTCAACATGGGAGATTTATTTGTTTGTCTCTCATTGATCACCTTTTTGTGGATTGTGTTGTATTCTAAGCCTTGCTCTTTGTTAGTCAGCTGCGGGTACTATATTCATGATGATTAAAAATTATTCAAAAGCCTATGTCTCGGTCCCTTATTTATTGTCATATCTTTACTAAGATATGAACCTGGGGTTTTACCATTTAAACTTATGATGACAAGTGGGGGAATCTGATCAGTTTCACATAGTCTATCTTGTTCCGCAAAGAGGTTTGTATTACTTGTACTAAAGAAGATATAATGTATACAATTTTCCAAATTATTTCTTTTGAGTTCCAAAATGAAAAATCATAAATGTAACTGGAAAACAAAGTTGGCAGATGATAAGTTGTAGTATGACCGCAAAAGATGAGATATTTTATAATACCTCTTTGCTTATTATGGTTGGATAATTGTCTCTTCCTGCCTGGTACCAACCCTTGATTGTTTGACCTATATGGTTATGGAGCCAACTTCATTACCACTAAAAGCATAAGGAGGCTTTAGTGGTGTCATATCAGATAACTGTCGGCATTTATTATTTTTTAGATTATGGTGTCAACAAGCACAGTTGATCCCAAGAACTTGTATCAACAAGCCCGGTTGACAGCATATGTGAAATCCAGGAACATGTTGGTTTTCAAATTATTGTGTCAACAAGCACAGTTGATCCTGAAATCTTGTGTCAACAAGCACAGTTGACACCATATGAGAAATCCATAAACATGTTGGTGTTCAGATTACGGTGTCAAGAAGCACAGTTGATCCCAGTAACTGGAGTCAACAAGCACAGTTGACATCATATATGGAATCCAGAAACATGTTGGTTTCATATTATGCTGTGTTGCTTTGAAGCTTTATTGAACCCAAACTAATGATATTTTTACCTTTTCATATTAGACAAGTCCCGATGCTCGCGAAATGTGTATAAACTGAACTTTATTTATCTATCAATCAACATACATTTACTTTCATATAAGAGAGGTTGATTTAACTTCTTATATATAGAAGTATGAAAGGAAACACGCTAGTAAGATCGAGAACGCTGGACTACCTATTCCTCCAATCCCGGAGTGTAAGGCATGATTATATGTGTTGGAAGCTAGTCTCATCTTATACCTTGTCGCGTTCTAGTCTGGATCTATCAAGTAATCGATCTAAGAATCCATGATTATATGTGTTGCGAGATACTTCCAAGGCCTTCCCAAGTAGGACTTTAGTGTGAACCTGACAAGGTGCACCAAAGGATCCGCAGTTATGTTGCAATTCTGAAGGATGAGTACTCCTGGATCCTCTTCCGTATCCTTTCCACTTGCTAGCACCATATTTTCCTGGTTATCCAATGATCTTGCACCATGATTCTTCACTTTTGAAATAACGCCACCGCTGCACCAAAGATGAAGTCCACTGTTCTGCTGATTGTATACTCCATGTAAAATTGCCTTGTGGAGTGAGCATTGGTGAATACGTATGACATGCCTACAATTTTTTTACCAAAGACTACAACATCGCTATTAGCCGCTAAACGCAAAATGTTAGAAGCGATATGGTCTTCATATCCAAATAGGACTTCAACCATTATCCCTGGGTAATCCAAGACTGACTTCTTCAATCGGCAACAACTGGTTTACAATGTTTTTCTTAGATTTTTTTATTGATTTTTTTTTTATTTTCAGACCCTTCTTTGCCCTTATCGACTAAATCTGGTTCCTCCGTCAGTTCCTCATGAACTTGCTAATCAAATTATCCGACTGTTGTTCCTCGCTAAATACTTCAGTTTCACCAACATTAGCCCGTGAAGATTGAACATCATCCGGTGAATTGGAAGGTTCTGTAGTTGATTCCATGATAATATCTTGTTCCTCATTTGAAACAAATTATCCCTCATTCGAAACTATTTCTCCCTCCTTTGAAACAATTTCTTCGCGGGGATTGCTAGTTTTGCCACCAGATTCTTCAGTTTTATTTCCCCGCTCTTTCATTCTGAAATTATAATCAAAAGATTGTATTTTTTTAGTTAGGAATTGTCAAAACTTAACATTAACTGACGTCAAAAGACTATAATTCAAACGGAGGGAGTGAAAGTGAATTTCATCGAGCAGAAAAGTGGGGGGATTTGAATGATCTGGTCTCTTCTGAGAGTGGTACTATCAGGGTGAAATCACAGAAATACATATCGAATATCTCATATCAATCTCATATCCCTTTTCAAATACATTCGTTTGTTCTAGGAGGACGAAACACAAACGCGGCCAATGCCCTTGATCAATCAACACATTTTCAGTTTAAACATTCCGAGTGAGTCGACGACTAGAGAGTTGGATACACAAGTTCTAAATATTCCTGATGTCTCTTTTAACTTTCTTGACCAGTCAAACTTATGGGTCGAACATGATCGAAAATCTAATTGGGAGAATATAGCATAGGAAATAATATCAGAAAACAGATGTTTTCATGTTGATAATGTTCTTCACTAAATGGACGAACTACCCGCACTATTCGTGGCTGCCATTAACCAAATTTTACAAAATTACGGAACACAAAATAAAAATTAAAAATATGAAGTAAAATCACATGGGGCTTCATATTGGTGCCATTTATTCCTTTTCCTTTTATCTACTCGCCAAATAAGGTCTTTCTCCTGATCTTTTTCGAACGTGCTACAAAACCAGAATGAAATAGTATTTTATTATCAATCTGGATTGTTTTTTACATGGTTTTAATAACAAAAAGATGGATGATTTGGGTTATTTTTTATCAACACAATTCTTCGAATCGAAGATAAGTTAAGAAAATTTGGGTTTTTCCTACAATGGAAAGGTTCGAATTGTGTGCAACAAAATTCAAATTTAATATATAACTATTTCAAAATAAAGGATAAAACCGGTATTTTATGTTTCACCGTAACAGCCCTTAGCATAATTTTTAGCTGGAGTTAGTAGGTTTAAGCGCAAACCTTGTTCTCATTTCTGTAAAGATTGTTATGGACCCTAACAACTTGTAAATTCTGTTTGGTAATTATCATGCATAGACCCAATTATCCTGAAGATTGCGGGCAAAGGAAAGTGGTTAGTTCAACTACCAAGTATCCTAAATGCACGAGCAGCACAGACCCAAATCTGGTTACATTCGAGGAGCTAAGCACTGGTGTATTACTGTTGGCGAGATTAATTTTTTTCCCGTACCTTAAACACTGTTTCTGTCGGTCAGTCTTAACCAGTAAGATTGTAACTTGAAATTATCTTAACCAGTAAGATTGTAACTTGAAATTGCATTCATCCAGAGTAACCTAAGACTGTCGCCTAACAATGTTAGAATATGAGCATCCAACTCAAAACCAATTGGTAATGAGTGGAGAGGCCCTAAGGAATTATACACCGCAGGATCTTAGGTAACCCAACAATGTGGACTAATAATCTCAGCACGCCCCCTCACATGTAGCCTTGTTGGTTCTAACACGTGGACACAATAAATGGGGTGACGCGGAGTAAATGTGCGGTCAAATGAATGACTCAACACAATAGCCTGCTCTGATACCATGTTAAAATATGGGCATCCAACTCAAAACCAATTAATTTGAATTGAATTTCATTACATCTATCTGTAGACTTTCTCCAGGAGAAATGGTTCAAATTCTTCATATTATGAATGGAAATGTTACACCACTAACATAGTTCAGGAATCAGCAAAATATGTCACTTAAAAACATTTTGACAATGCACAGAGGAACTTTCTTGGAGGAATGCTGATCTTTTTCAAACAACCGCCCCCCTGATGAGTGAAGAAAAGAAGACAAGACTCCATGAGCACCGGCTATTTTGCAGAATCTTGAAGGGTTTGAAGAATATGCTCTATTCTGTACTTCATGATTGGCTGACCAGATCGTGTCCTCTTGAACATATTCTCCCTCCGCTCTTTCCTCTTAGATTCAACTACTTCTCTCTCTTTGTTCCTTGCTTGTAACATTGCCTCCTTCTCTGCCTTTGCCTTCTCTTCCTCCTCATGCTTCTTCTCATAAACCTCTCTCAAACTCTGATAATGTCCCTTGTTTTGCTTATTATTCGTCTTCCTACTTGTTCCAGCTTCTTCATCTTCCTGTAGTAGCACCATTGCAAAACAATTAGTCACTCTAGACCACTCATATGAGAGAACAACTATTTTAAGAAAAGCGAAATTTATCCACAATATATTTTTTAACTAAGAATCTAAGAGAATCAACCGAGGAAGCAGTAATGTATAGACTATTGAGTAGCAACAAGGCTTAAAATATACTACAAGTAATACATTGACAGTAATACAAGCAATCAAACCTGCTGGAGTTTTGTAGTATTCTCTTTAGAAATGTGATCGTGTTGTACATTTTGTTGCTTCAAGGACTTCTTGTACTTGTTCACGCATTTGGCATTCTTATAAAACTCCCTTTGCTTCTCTGCACAGAATGAGAAAGTTATTGGTCAAGAAATAAACAAGAATTAGCACATTGGCATGACTCAAGTTTATTTTCAGATACCTGTTTGAGCTTTCGATATACCCGCACTATGTTAGAGCTTAAAGGTAGGGGTGCCAACGGGTCCTATCGGGTCCGGGTAATATACTACCCGGAACCGGTAATTTTAAACGGTTCCGGGTTCGGAATTGATGGACCCGGAACCGGACCCGATAAATGTCTTAAATACCCGTCGGTTCCGGGTCCACTAAAATCAATATATTTTTCGATAATCTATTTTTATATTAGCTTGAATCTAATAATTTTTCATATAAAATTATTATTATACCTATGTAAATGTTCTACTTAAGAAAATAAAGAATAAACGAAAAAAATTTAAGCGAAATTATACAAAATCTTTCTATCTTAAGTAAAAATAACATATAAAAGATATATATTCGAGTACCCGATACCCGGCGGGTAATACCCGTTAGGACCCGAAAGCTTATCGGTTCCTAACGGGTCTACCCGCCGGATAGTGATTTTGATAACGGGTCCAATCTTAGGACCCGAAACCGGACCCGACACACCCGTGTCCGGTTCGGTTCCGGGTACCCGTTGGCAGCCCTACCTAAAAGGTACACCTAACATTCTACCTTGTTTAAGGAATTCGAAACACAGTCCAATCAAACAGATTGAATGCCCTACTCGATTCAGTGATTCGTATTCTTAACATTTCTACTCAGTTAGGGTATTAAGACTTCCGTGATTTAATTGGAAACTTCTATGAAATTCTCAAACTACCAGATGCCTTTATCACACTCCAGGAGTCAAACGAAAGCCGTAAATTTTCAAAATCTGATAATTCAAGACAAAAAATATCATCAAAGCTCTCAGATTCAACCTAATTTAAAATATATACTCAAATTTCAACTTTCCCACTCAATTGTAGTTTAGTTTGATAATTCCTCAACGACTTAAGAGTTATAAAAACCAAACAAATCATTAGAAACAACATATAGATGGAAAATACAATGTGAAACGAAAACGAGGGTTTTTCAAAGAGAAACTTACTTATAAGGGAAGGATTATATCCGTCGATCTTGGATTTTGCATTGGCAAAAGCTTCAAGAGATAAGCCTTTACCTCCTAATCTCTTTTTTTGGTTGAAATTCTTTCTCTTTCCATCTTTCGATGGCTGGTTCTTCATTTGCGAAACTCAAGCTAACAAAATAAGGAAAAGAGACTTCTGAAAATCTAGTACGAGAAGAAGAAAAAGGAGCTCAAATTTGAAGATGTTTACAGATAAATAAAACCCTAATTTGAAAGAGGAAAAAAGGACACGGCGTAAGTCCTTACACCTGGGCTAGGACATGTCTTTTGCAAATGGCCCTTGGTGAACCAGTGGTCATAGGCCCAACCTTTTAGGTGAGCCTTCCCCCCCGGCCCCCGGTTTGAAGTTGGTCATTAGGCGCATGCCCTTTTTTTTTTTTTTTTTCTCTTCCTCGCACCCAAAATTATTTAAAAATATTAAAAAAGTGTAGAAATACGCTAATACCCTTCAGCGGTTTCGGGCAGTTTCATTAACTCCCTGAACGGTCACAACATTTATTTTTTCTTCACCCGTTTCTTTTCTACTCCTCCATTAACTCCGTAACGGATCGATCTGCAATTTTTTTTTCACAACTGACAAAAATCGGTCATTCAAATCGATGAAGTTGATTAAACCCTAGAAATCAATTTCACAACAGTTTACAAACCCGAAAAAAACCTTGAAACTACTTACAGTTCAACAAAGATTGATCAAACACCAACAAAAACACGTCTTCAGAAGTGAAAAGATGTTAAAGAGAACAAATCTGGTATCAAAACTAGTTTAATAGATGGTATTCTTGCATGCATTCAGTAGATTTGATTTATTTATTTTCGATTTTAACTTTTATTCTTGATGGTGATGACCTAAAAGACGAAGAAGGGAAATCCGGAGGGAAAATCAAGTCGAAGAAACAGAAAAAAAAAAAAAAAAAACGGGTGAGATTTATCATTAGATTAATCTGTTAGTGTTTGATTTTCTTTTTTCCATTTTCTTTTTTTAATTTTAAGTTTTGTTGTAGTAACTGCCGATGATGAACCAGAAGCCGGTAATCCGGAAAAAAAAGAGCAAATCTAAGAAGAAAAATGTTTCTGGTGAGATTTTCATCTTGAATGTATTTACCCATAATTTGTTTTTGTTTATCACTGTATTCTTCTTTGATTTTAACGTCATTTTTACCTGTTGATGTTGAAGATGAAAAAGGAGAAACTGATAGTGACCAACCACTGAAAAAGATGAAAAACAAGGCAAAGCACGATGTTGTAAAGAAGAGAAAGGAAGTGTCTGGTATGCATCTACACTAGCTCATGTGTTATTCATGTTTGCATAACCAATTCTGTGAAAATAACATATGTTATGCAGGAAAAAGATGGTAAATAACAAGTTATGCAGCATAAAATAAAATGCGCATAGCCAGTTATGCAGGTGCATCACAAGTCATGCAGCATAAAAAAAGTGCATAACCAGTTGTGCAGGTGCATCACAGGTTATGCTTATCAAAAATCACTGCATAACCTGTCAAACTTGTTATGAATAACCTTTTTTTTCATTTTACTTCTTCGATTTTAACATCATGTGTTATCTGCTGATGATGATCACTTAGAAGAGGAAAAGAGGAAAACTGAGATGAGAACCAAGGCAAACTAAGATGACCAACAGCTAACGGAGATGAGAACCAAGGCAAAGCACGACACTGCTAAGAAGAGAAAGGAAGTCTCTGGTATGCATCTACACTAATTCTGTGTGATTCATGTGTTATACATGAAAAAATACTGAATAAAATGTTATACAACATCTTCAAAAAAGAATTCATAACAAATTATGCGTCTTCAAAAAAGAATGCATAACAAATTACGCGTCTTAAAAAAACAATGCATAACAAAGTATGCATTTTAAAATCAAAATGAATAACAGTATCTATAGAAGCAAAAAAACACACAGTAAAAAAGAAGTACTTGTTCATAAAAACCAATACAAAAACTAATTAAAGAAAAATTCTTACAATTAAAAAATACTGCGAATGAAAAATGAATTAGGTTCAAATGTAAAAGTAATAGTCTGAAGAAACCAACAAGCTAATTGCTCTCCCTTAACTTCCCTTAGGCCGCTTCGGCGACTTCTTATAATAGGTAAGCTTTGTACAAGATTGCTTGTTGTGATGACCAATCTCACAACAATTACCACAGCGCATAGCTCTCCTGGGCGGCTTTTCGTAACTGCTCACATATCTATTAGCTTGTGGTCTCCCTGGCGGCCTTCTAACATCAGGTACATCGATAATATCATTACCTTCATAAACTTCGGGCCTGTTGTAGTTTGGAATAAGATGAATGGCATGGCTGTAGGCATTATTGAAGTATGAAGTAGTGAAATAAGGTTCGAAAAAATCATATGGATTAGAACCAGACATTAATATAGAAGCAAAAGTATGCACACATGGAAACCCATAGACGCGCCACCTCTGACAGGTACATGTCTTTGCCCAAGGTTAACACTATGAGAACTCTCCCCGCCCCCCATTTCATAAACATGAGCATCAAACTGTATAACCAGCCAGGTTAAACCCTCGTCAATACGATCCTTCATCTTAGATTCGTTCTTTGGTGTGAGAATTGTTTTGAAACTTAAACCAGTGTTTCTCCTCTCTGAAATCATCTTCATCTTCATCACATCCTTCCTTATCTGATCCAGAAGAGCATTTGCAGGGAGATTCTTGTGTACCTTCATCCAACTATTGAAGGATTCATCAAGAGTCAAAGATTTCCTTCCATACCTACAACCCTGAAAAAAGGCATTTGACCAGCTCTCAGGAGGGATATCTTCAATATAGTCTGCAACCCAACCACAATCGAGACCCCTAGGAGCATATGCAGCAGCTTGAAATGCATCAAGAATGGCACCATACCTTTCGTCAGAAGCATTAATAAGTAAGTTCTGCTTAAGATGATAATAGCAGAAACTGTGGAAGGCCCCAGGAAAAATAACTGAAATCACTCTCTTTAATCCTTCCGGACGATCAGATAAAAATGTGATTAGCCTTTGATCATGATCAACAACATTACTCAAATTCCCCATGAACCATTCCCAGTTATCATTATCTTCACAACGTACTAAGGCCATGGCTAATGGAAAGAACCCTGCATAGAAGAAAACATGTTTCAGGACTTTAAAAATATAAAATCAAGTAAACGTAAAAAAGATTACATGAAGTATTATGAATCTAAAACAATAAATGCATAAGACATTATGCATCTAAACAAAATGATGCATAAGACATTATGCACGTGCATAAAAAGGATGCATAATCTAAAAAGTGAAAGCAATAATGCATAAGACATTATGCAGCTAAACAAAAAGATGCATAAGACATTATGAAGCCAAAATAAATAATGCATGAGACATTATGCACATATATAAAAAGAATGCATAATTAGAAAAGTTAAAACTACTGTCTTAAATATTACTTTGTTCGACATTGATACCAGTTGCAACCATGAGGCATCCTCTAAATCTCCCTGTAAAAAAGGTAGGATCGACATAAATCATAGGAAAAAGGTAACGGTAACCATGGATACATGCCTCGAAAGCAATAAAAAGATGCACAATTTGAGGGTGCTTCAACTTCTAAATCAATTGAACTCTCTTTGTTTAATTCATTGTCATCCATTTCAACTTCAAAATCAATCCAACTCCCCGGATTCGTGGTGCGTGAAAAAGTGGGGGTACAACAACCTCACCCAATAATTTGCTTAGCAATCTGTATGGACTAACTCCAATATACTTTTAAGAGAATCAACTAGATAGTCAGACTCAATCTTAATAAAAAGTATATCAAAGAGTTATATCTCAATTTCTCGATTTAATACTTACTCAAGCAAATAGAAATCTGCGAGTCTAATTGAATACAAGAGAAATTAACTTGAACGGTACCAAAGACCAATGTTCAAGTATCAATCAATTTCAATCAACAACCAAAGGTTGGATTTACCAATTGATTGATTCAACGCACAACCTGTGATATTTCAATTATATAACAAAATATAATGCGGAAAAGAAATAACACAGACACCATAAGTTTTGTTAGGAAACCGCAAATGCAGAAAACCCCCGGGACCTAGTCCAGATTGAACACACACTGTATTAAGCCGCTACAGACACTAGCCTACTACAAACTAACTCCGGTCTGGACTGTAGTTGAACCCCAATCAATCTCACACTGATCCAAGGTACAGTTGTGCTCCTTACGTTTATGATCCCAGCAGGATACTACGCACTTGATTCCCTTAGCTGATCTCACCCACAACTAAGAGTTGCTACGACCCAAAGTCGAAGACTTTAATAAACAAATCTGTATCACACAGAAAAGTCTACAGGAATAGATAAATCTATCTCCCACATAAATACCTACGAGTTTTGTTCCGTCTTTTGATAATTCAAGGTGAACAGGAACCAATCAATAACCCGTACTTTTATTCTCGAAGAACAACCTAGAATTATCAATCACCTCACAATAATATTAATCGACTAGCGAAACAAGATATTTTGGAATCACAAACGATGAGACGAAGATGTTTGTGACTACTTTTCAATCTTTCCTATCGGAGAAATTAATTTCAAGCCAATCTTACGATTGCACTCAATCATGATAGAAACAACAAGATCAGATCACGCAACTACGAAGAAAATAGTTGGATATGGCTTCACAATCCCAATGAAGTCTTCAAGTCGTTAACCTACAGGGTCTCGGTAGAAACCTAAGGTTAAAGGAGAATCGAATCTAGCTTATACAACTAGTATCACACAGGAGGTGTGGGGATTAGGTTTCCCAGTTACTAGAGTTCTCCTTTATATAGTCTCCAAATCAGGGTTTGCAATCTAAGTTACCTTTGTAACAAAGCATTCAATATTCACCGTTAGATGAAAACCTGATTAGAT
>JAJJMB010014022.1:13701148-13885834 GCA_023531105.1 Papaver atlanticum
TAGAAGTATACAAGAACACAATCGAAGCAAAATCGGTTTGATTCACTTGAATCAATTCATGAACATTATATCCACGGTTTGCATAGAATGCATTCCTTATTATATAAATGTATTAGTTCATGAACAAACCGATATTAGAACTTTAACCACTCAAGTATGCAAACGGGTACGCATACTTAAAGTAGCCGGTCTAAGTTTGGGTTCGACAGTATGCGAACAGGTACGCATACTTCCAAACACAGCAGAAATTCCCGGACCCAAACCCTTCGCCAGTACGCGTATGGGTATGTGTACTTAGGCTCCCGAAATTCCACAACTAACAGGTACGCATACGGGTATGCATACTATAATTCCGGTCATGGATCACATATATGCAAGCACGCATACTATGTTTATAATACAATGATGGTTAAGTGTTTTAAACTCTATTTCAGTCATTGAAACATTCTTAGAGGATGGCAATAGCTGTTTTCACAAACTATTAGCATCAAAACAATTTTCAAGTTATTGGAATAATCTTAACGAAACATTCCAAGTCTACACCAAATGATTGTATCATACAAACCATGTAAGATGTTACTCGGAGATTTTCACATGATCATCTTTTGACTTTCGTCAAGAATATAAAATAAACTTGGTTGAAGTGAAATCTTACCAATACATATTTCGAGAAATATGTAAGTGAGTTAAACTCAGCTCGAAATCTCAAATGTGCATAATCGAAAACTATATAGTAATACGACTTTTGTCTCAATATAGGAGATAGAGTAGAAATAGACTTTCCAAGTGATAGATGAGTTTCAGTCTCCATATACCTTTTGTTGATGAAGTTCCATAAGCTCTCCTTAGTAGTTCTTCGTCTTCAAATGATGAACTCCGTGAAGTCTAATGCTCAACTACACAATCTATCCTAGTCCAAGACATTACAATAAGTAGACTAGAAATCAATACTTATAGTTTTGATCACTAACATTGAAAAACAAGCTTTAGATAGCAACGCTTGGGAGTTCGACCGAGCAGTGCTCTAACAGGAACTACTCGTGAGAAGGCCGGACATGAGCGTCTTCAAAAACTAACTCCGGAACAACGACAGGAGGAGGAGAATAAGAAGAAAAGCAAGAGAATGAGTTGAATTGAAAGGATTTTTAACATGATTGAGACAAGATGGTACACTCAATGTCCGAGGTGGGGTTCAAATCGAATTTGGAGAGTTTTATTGGGATTTGGAAAAATGATTACGAGAAATGTGTGGTTTATTACTTGAAGGAATTATTGGATCCGTACAAGGAAAATTTTGTGCATGCTTACACCTACGAACATAGGAAGTACGAGAATGAGGCGACAAGTATCACGGAAGCATCTCATGGACGTTTGAAGAGCTTGCTCAGAGGGAGTCAAAATATTACAATTTTTTTGAGGATAAAGAGATGTGGATCAAGAGAATTATATGTTCATGTATGACGATGACATTTCTGGGACTCATATCTCTTCACATGATTGCTAGGTACCAATAAGCAATTCCATTTGATATCATCGATCCTTTTTGGAAGCAACTAAGTTGCACACCACCACCTTTCGAAGCTCCATCCCAGTCCTTTGTAGACACGGATATTGAAAAGGAAGTAATTGATAAATACGCAAAGAAGGATGGTTTGGCACGACAACTTTTGATGCATGATTTAAAAATCGTCGTTAACCCCCATATGGTATGGTTGGAGACCAATGGTGCAACCGCCGACGGGTACACCACCAACCAATATGGATAGGTCGCAAGAAAGGAAAGAATATAAGGTGACTGAGTACCCAAATAAACCTTTCACAACATGGTCATGAAGATGTTAAATATGAAGAGGTACCAGTTCAAAGGAAAAGGGGTCGACCAAAGAAGGGAGAAAGTGGGACAAGTAGCGCATAAGTCAAGAAAAATGATCCAATCGTTCCTTCTTAACATGAGCATGAAGAGGTACCGGATAAAAGGAAAAGGGATCGACCAAAGAAGGGAGAAAGTTGGACAAGTAGTGCACAAGTCAATCCAAATGATCTAATCAGTCCTTCTTAACATGAGTACCCAATCGTTCATTCTCAAGAAACAAGCGACCACAATACACGAGGATCCAAACAATCTCAGCGTTCCTTCTCGAGAGAGTCAAGCGAGTAAAAGACGAGTATCAAGGATACTTTCATGGAAAGAAAAAGAAAGACAAATGGGTTATATGGTGACTCTAATGGCCGCTCTTGGTGATGGAGCAACACCTAGGTATAAGCGAGGTAGACTCCATAAAACGTGTTACACCATATTCAAGTAGTATTATTCAAAAATTCCTGAAATCATTAATCCCTATTTGTTATCTACCGACGATGTGGATGCAGATTGGAATTGTAGTTATCACGTTGTATTGGAACAAATATGCCATATAAGTTTGGCGGACGATGAGAACCTAACCCAATGCAAATATTTTAGAAAGATGATGACCTTATGCCTGGAAATTTTTATAAATATGCTAGGGAAATAATTGGGCAAGATCTGGTAAGAGAAATACAGTCCTGTTGGAAGTGCAGATTTATACCCAAGGGTATGAATTCAAATTTTCTATTTCTTTTACCTAAAATACAAGGAGCTAGAAGAGTAGAAAAATTCAGGCCAATTGGTTTAGCTAATTTTTGCTTCAAGATTCTTACTAGAATAATCACTACAATAATGAGTGCAGTCATTGATAAAGTTGTATGTTATCAACAAGGAGCATTCATAAAAGGAAGATGTATACAGGAAAAGATTGTTCTTGCTTCAAAGTTAGTGAATGAACTAAATATTAGAAGGAGAGGAGGAAATGTTGGATTAAAGATTGATATAACACAAGCATATGACTCTCTGAGTTGGGAGTTTTTGTTTGAAACTTTAAAACACTTTGGATTCTCAATAACTGGTATTGATTGGTTAAAGAAGATATTGCAATCTGCAAAAATATCTGTACTAGTTAATGGAGGCCCAATGGGATTCTTTGATGTGAGTAGGGGCTTAAGGCAGGGAGATCCACTGTCTCCTCTCCTCTTTATAATTGCAGAAGAAGTGTTAAGCAGAAATTCAACTAAAATGGTCCAAGAAGGAGAAATTAGAGCAATGGTGAATAGAAATGGATGTCAACCATCTCATTTACTATTTGCTGATGAAATCTTCATATTTTGTAATGGGCATAATTTTTTTTTAGAGAAGTTAATGCAGCTGCTGCTAAAATACCAACAAGCTTCAGGTCAGGTAGTGAATAAAGATAAGAGTAAATGCTTTGTGGGTGGAGTGGCAGAACACAGGAGAAGACATATAGCAGAAAGCTTGCAGATGGAATTGTCAGAATTTCCAGATAAATATCTGGGAGTAATATTAAAGCCTGGAAGAGTTACAGTAGAGCAAACTTAGGGGATTGTCGAGATGTTACAAAAGTTATTGGCTGGATGGATTGGTAAGATGCTTGCTTTTCCTTCTAGACTAACATTGATTAAATTTGTTATATGTAGTATTCCAATCTATAATATGTCAGTTTACAAATGGCCCAAAACAGTAATACAAGCTTGTGAAAGGATAATAAGAAATTTTCTTTGGACTGGAGATCCAGCAGTTAAAAAACTTATTAAAATCAAATGGGATAAAGTTTGTGCTCCAATAGAAGAAGGTGGTTTTGGAATTAGAAGACTTGAGGTGGTGAATAAAGCACTGCTGTTAAAATTGTTATGGAGAATTGAAACTGAAGATGAAGAATAGACAAGATATATGAAAGCAAAATTTAAAGATAAGAAGGGAGAATGGATAACATCTTACAAGCAATTTTCCATATGGCCAGGATTGAAATGGGTAATGAAATAATTTAATGAAGGCTGTAGGTGGCTGGTGGGTGATGGTAGCAATATATCTGTGTGGAAGGATAAATGGGTGACAGAAAATGCACTAATAGAACCATATAAGATGGATACATTTGTTATTCAAAATCCAGATATGAGGGTCAAGGATTTAATGGTAAATAGTGAATGGAAAATGCCAGTGGAAATGAATGGTATGGTGAATATAAATGAACTACCAAGTATTGGAGAAGGGACAAATAGAAGAATTTGGGTTAATGATATTACTGGTAACTTTACAGTTGCAAATGCTGTGCAGCTAATCAGAAAGAAATTTCCTACTGTTCCTTGGGCAAAGAAAGTGTGGAATCCATGTATACATTCTTATACATCATGTAATATGCGGAAGATATTGAGGGGAGCAATTGCAACTGAGGAAAATGTGAGGAAGAAAGGCTTCAGTACAGTATCAAAATGCTATCTTTGTGGGGATGGACAAGACAATTTGGACCATATTCTATGAAACTGTTCATTCAGTGAACAATTATGGCATTAGCTAGGAGGTAAGTTTAATTTTTTACTCCCTTCCAGTTTTGAAGATGTTTTTAACTGTGTTAAGAATAAGAGTTCCGTAGTGAAGGAAATCTGGTACATCAGTGCATTCACATTGATGGTGGAAGTGTGGTTAACTAGAAATAAGAGAATCTATGAAGCTTAAAATCCCAATTCTGACAGCATTATACACAATTTTTTTAACTTTACCAGAGAGTCACAGATAAGAATGAAAGGTATAATGCACAACAGTGTATATGACCTGAATGTATTAATGCAATTTGATATAAGGGGTGTGAGGAGTAAGTCTGTGAGACTTAAAGAGATTTGGTTTTTATTGCCAAGACAGAATCAGATTTTGATATGCTGTGATGGTGATGCTAAGGGTAATCCTGGTACTGCAGGATTTGGATTTATTGGTAGTAGTAATACAGGAAGTTGTGTTGGTGCAGCTACTGGTGGACTGGGTGTAGCCACAAATCATATTGTAGAAGTGATGGATCTAGTGACTGCAGGTGAATGGGCTGTCAAAAAACAATTTTTAGATGTGTGTTTCAGTCTTGATTCTAAGGCAGTACTGACTGCATTTTCTAATGGTAAGATCCCTTGGATTATGATAAATAGATGGAAGAGAGTACTGAAAGAAATGAGGAGTATTTGTTTTAAACATACATACAGAGAGGCTAATTCATCTGCTGATAAGTTAGCTAAGAAGGGCACAACACTAAATAGGGGTGAGGTGATTTATTATGAAGACAAACCACAATTCATTGGCAGGTTGGAGGAAGAAGACACTCCATATTTCATATTCTTTTAAACTTTTAGAGTTGTAAATATTTCTTCAGTTCATTTCAGTTTTATTTTGTTGCATTTAAAATTAGTCTTGGCATGTCTTGACTAATAAATTCTTTGGTTTTTTTGGTTATAAATAAATATGATTTAGAAAAAAAAAATGTCCTTATGCCTACAAGATGACAAGGAATTTTACATTTGGATGATGAAGGAAGGAACAAGAAAAGACAAAGAAGTAAAATCAATTGAAATGGTTTCTAGTGTACAAGGGACAAAGGGGAATGGACCAATTGCCCAAGAGTACTGGATGAGCATGCCTCTATATGGACATCTCTTGGCAGAAATGTGGAGTTTCCTTATTTATCTATTTGGTCTATGAACTGAAAAAGCAGGGGTATAACAACCACACCCAATAATTCTTTCAGCAATCTGTATGGACTAAACTCCAACTTAATTTCGAGAGCACCAACTTAAAAGCGAGACTCAATCAAGAATTATATCAAAGAATTTATATCTCTTTCTCGATACCATCAGCAAATCAAACAGATAGATATCCACGAGCTTGATTGATATGAGTAATAACTTGGACGGTACCAAAGACCAATGCCCAAGTGTCAATCAAGTTCTATATAAGAAACAAGGTCGGATTTATCAACTGATTGAATAACGCACAACCTATGATATTTCAATTATATAAAAATATAATGCGGAAAATAAATAGCACAAACACCGGAAATTTTGTTAATGAGGAAACCGTAAATACAGAAAAACCCCGGGACCTAGTCTAGATTGAACACCACACTATATTAAGCCGCTACAGACTCTATCCTACTACAACTTAACTTCGGACTGGAATGTAGTTGAGCCCTAACCAAGTCTCACACCGATTAAGGTATAGTCACGTTCTTAAACCTCTAGCACCACGCCGGATTCTGCGCACTTGATTCCCTTAGCTGATCTCACCCACAACTAAGAGTTGCTACGACCCAAAGTCGAAGACTTATAAACAAATCTATCTCCCAAAGATTTGTCTATTCTTTATTCTTTTTTTGTTCCGTCTTATGATAAAATCAAGGTGAATAGGAACCAACTAATAATCCGGTCTTATACTCCCGAAGAGCATCCTAGAAAATATTAGTCACCTTACAATAACCCAACTGATTAACACGAAAAGTTATTGCGGAATCACAAGAGTCTGAGAAGTAGAACTTTTGTGATTACTTTTTATATCTTACCTATCGGAGATAAATCTCGAGTAAATCTTAGAGAAGATAAAACTCAATACGATAGAACAAGTAAGATCAGAATACGCAACTACATAGAAAATAGTTGGATCTGACTTCACAAATCCCAATAAAGTCTTCAAGTCGTTAACCTAATAATGGTTTTAGAAAAACCTAGGTTAAAGGAGAATCGACTCTAGTTTGCAACTAGGAACACACAAAAGTGTGGGGATTAGGTTTTCCAGTTGCTAGAGTTCTCCCTTGTATAACCTTTCAAATCAGGGTTGCTTACAATTAAAGCTAAGATAGCTTAGTAACAAAGCATTCAATATTCACCGTTAGATGAAATTCTGATTTAAGATTCAAGTTAAGTCTGCTTAGAAATAAAGCAAGCAATCTCCACCGCTAGATGGTCTTAGCTTGTTACACACAAATGAAATATACTTATATTTAGATAAGGGTTATCATACCTAAATGTGTATATTGAGTTGGCTCAATAACAGTTAACCGAAGTTAGCCATATGAACACTTTTGTCTTAGCCGTATTCATCTAACACTTCTATATCAAATATGATGATCAATTAATCATGAAAGATAATCAAATGAATCTAACTCTGTGTCAAATAGAGTTGTTCAATTATTCACTATCTCATAGAAAAATATATGAACAAATTGAATCGAAATCGATTTGATTCTTAATCATACAAAGTACTTCTACAAGAATCAATTCATGAACATTAAGCCACGGTTTGCAAAGAATGCATTCCTTAAATCATAAATGTTTTAGTTCATGAGTATGAGAATCATACATGACCGCTTCTAGAACTTCACCATGTGTTCGCTAACCAGGTACGCGAACAGCAGCTCCGAACCTTTGCCTAGTCAAGCTGTTCTCAAACCCAGTTCGCGAACAACCATTCCGAACCCAACTCAGGCAAACATGTTCGCATACTAGGTATGCAAACAAGAGTTCCGGACCTGAATCATCATAATACCGTTCTCATACTAGGTACGCATACCATGTTGTATCCATACATGGGTAATTGTTCTAAACTCTCATTTCAATCATTGAAACATCCTTAGAAGGCGACAATGGTAGTCTCACATGTACCATTAGCTTCAAGTACTTTTCAAGTGATCGAATAATCAACACGAGTCTTCCTAAGCTAATATAAAATGGCTGTCTCACACAAATCATATAAGATGTTCAAGGTAATTTTCACATGATCATCTTTTGACTTAACATTTAGTTTCCAACAAATAAATTGTTTCCAACTAAACTTGTCAAGAATATGATGAATATAGCTAAAGCAAAAAGCTTCCAACACATATTTTGAGAAATAGATTAGTGAGTTAAACTCAGGTCGAAATATCAAATGTGTATAATGTAAAAGTCTATGTAGCTATACGACTTAGTCTCATTAGAAGATAGAATAGAATAGACTTCTGAGTGATAGATAAGTTTTAGTCTTCACATACCTTTTGTTGATGAAGTTCCTCCAAGCTCCTCAGTAGATCTTCGTCTTCAATTGGTGAACGCCATGAAGTCTAAATCTCAACTACATATTTTATCCTAATCCGAAATATAGCTATAAGTAGACTAGAAATCAAGTATATAGTTTTGATCAACTAAACTTGACAAACAAGCTTGAGATAGCAACGCTTGCGAGTTCGACCGAGCAATGCTCTAACAATCCCCCCCCTTTGTCAATTTTAGTGAAAAACTATCAATACATATGGATTACAAAACATATAAACTTTGTAGCTTCTCATCCATCATGCTTGATTTCCTTGGCTCTTCAACATTCCTTGAATTCTTCGTTACTCCAAGTACTTCTACGATTCTGAACGTGTTCAACTCAGCATCATTGTTGTTGAAGATCCATAGCCATAACAATAAGAAAACAGATGTTCTCAATCATTGTTATATAGTGTCACAGTATTATTATAGATAATCAAATTCCAATTGTATCACAACTTTGAAATAATATTATCGTGATATGTATCACTCCCCCTTAGTCAATACTTCATCTTACAATGAAAACCACTCCCCCTTACATAATGATTCGTGAACCATATGTATGTAGTAACTACCAAATAATTCTCCCCCTTTTTGTCAATATAAATTGGCAAAGGTACGAAAACTACGGGATCATAACGAAATTTTCAAAAAGATACTTCATGAATAAAAGAGAACATATCAACTTTGTTTCGATGATTTCACATAGTCGAAACTTAGTGTATTCATCAAGGAGTTTATAAAGATACAAGATAACTCATACAATATTCCACAGCCGCACTCCCTACAAAGATATGACAATTAACCACAAGTTCAATTAAGAACTCTCCCCCATTTGATGTCATTCCCAAGAGAACAACATGAACGACCTTACTTTTACAAGAAAAGAAGGATTTCTTTGGACGTTAACAAACTACATGGATTTGTATCCAGTAAACTCGAATAAATTAACCACAAGGAGACCTTATTGATTAATTTAATCAGAAATGCTCAACATAGGAAAACTTACGGAGCCTTACAGTACTTTCACATAAAAGTGGATCATGGAAAGATCAATACTACGGAATATTTCAAAAGTTCATTCTATCGTTCATCAATATTTGCATAAAGACATAATGGACTTAACTTTTGAGCATAGATGAGATAAGCACAGTTCACGAACATAAACACATATATCTCATAAGCAATTGCAATATATGAAATAAAAAAGATTAAAAACTACAAAAACCATCTTCCAATTGATATACCAGACTTATATTCCCGAAGAACAACCTAGAAATATCAATCACCTCACAATAATCATAATCGACTAGCGAAACAAGATATTGTGGAATCACAAACGATGAGACGAAGATGTTTGTGACTACTTTTCTATCTTGCCTATCGGAGAAATTAATCTCGAGCCAATTTTACAATTGTACTCAATATGATAGAAACATCAAGATCAGATCACGCAACTACAAAGAAAATAGTTGGGTCTGGCTTCACAATCCCAATGAAGTCTTTAAGTCGTTAACCTACAGGGTCTCGATAGAAACCTAAGGTTAAAGGAGAATCGACTCTAGCTTATACAACTAGTATCACACAGGAGGTGTGGGGATTAGGTTTCCCAGTTGCTAGAGTTCTCCTTTATATAGTCTCCAAATCAGGGTTTGCAATCTAAGTTACCTTGGTAACAAAGCATTCAATATTCACCGTTAGATGAAAACCTGATTAGATTCAAGCTAATATATTTCAACCATTAGATCAAACTTAGCTTGTTATACACAAATGAAATGCACGTTCATTTAGGTTTATGTAACCGTACCTAAACGTGTACACCTAGTTGGTTCAACAGTAGTTAACCAAATGGTTAGCCATATGAGCACTTTCATATCAACCATATTCATCTTCACCATAACTAGTTCAAATGACTCAAAAGAACTAGTTAGAGAGTTGTTTAATTGCTTAGATCTCATAGAAGTATACAAGACACAATCGAAGCAAAATCGGTTTTGATTCACTCGAATCGATTCATGAACATTATAGCCACGGTTTGCAAATTGCATTCCTTAATTTATAAATGTTTAGTTCATGAACAAACCAATTTTAGAAAGTAACACACTTAAGTATGCGTACGGGTATGCGTACTTAAGTAACCGGATTTTAGTTTGTTTTGGTTTCCAAACTCAGCAGAAATTCACGGACATGAACTTTCCGCCAGTATGTGTACGGGTACGCATACTTAGGTAACCGGATTGAGTTGGTTTTGATTTCCAAACTCAGCAGAAATTCACGGAAGTGAACTTCCGCCAGTATGCGTACGGGTACGCATACTTACCTAGTTTCCATCAACCATTTAGTACACACACAAGTATGCAAACATTTTGTTCCCGGTTTTGGACTTATACACTAATGCGCGAACACATTAAATGCTTATATCCAAAGAATGTTACATGCTCAAAACTCTTATTTCAACCATTGAAACATTCTTAGAGGATGTTAAAGAGAGGTTATTCACACACTATTTTTCATCAAAGCAATTTTCAAGATATTGAAATAATCAACATGACTTTCGTCACTTGTAAAGATGAACTTGGCCAAAGCGAAAGCTTACCAACACATATTTCGAGAAATAGATAAACGAGATAAACTCGGCTCGAAATAACAAATGTGTATAATCGAAGTCTATATAGCAATACGACTTTTGTCTTAAGATAGGAGATAGAGTAGATAGACTTTTTGAGTGATAGATACGTTCAAGTCTCCACATACCTTTTAGTCGATGAAGTTCCACCAGTTCCTTGAGTAGTTCTTCGTCTTTGGATGATGAACGACGTGGAGTCCAGAGCTCAACTACACTTTCTATCCTAGTCCGAGACTTAGCTATAAGTAGACTATAAATCAAGATTTATAGTTTTGGCAACTAAACTTGACAAACAAGCTTGAGATAGTAACGCTTGCGAGTTCGACCGAGCAATGCTCTAACAATCTCCCCCCTTTTCAATTTTAGTGGCAAAACTATCAATACATATGGAATACAATAAATAAACTTTGTAGCTTCTCTTCCACATGCATGATCTCCTTGGTTCTTCAACATTACTCGAAATCTTCATCACTTCATAGTACTCGAATGATTCCAAAGGTTGTAAGTTCAATATCATCGTTGTTGAAGTTCCGTATCCATAACAATGAGAAAACAAAAGCTCTCAATCATTGTTACACAGTGTCATAGTATTATTATACAACATCAAAGTTCAATTGTATCACAACTTTGACAACAATACTATGGTGATATGTATCACTCCCCCTTAGTCAATACTTCATGTCACATGAAAACCATTCCCCCTTACATAATGATCTGAAAACCATATGTATTTGTAGTGTGAACTACACATTAATTCGCCCCCTTTTTGTCAATAAAATTGGCAAAGGTACGAAAACTAGTAGGATCCTAATGAAATTTCCATAGAGACACTTCATGACCAAAAGAAAGCACATATCAACTTTTTAGATGCAATTATATAGCCGAAGCTAAATGCATTCATCAAGGAGTTTATAAAGATACAAGATAACCCCTATAATATTCCACAGCCACACTCCCCACAAAGATTTGGCAATTAAGCACAAGTTCAATTAAGAACTCTCCCCCATAAAATGTCATTCCCGAAAGAACAACAAGAGCGACCTTACTTTCTCAAGAAAAGAAGGATTTCTTTGGACATTACAAATCACATGAAACATGAATTTGTATCCAAAATACTCAACCAAATTAACCACAAGAGAACCCATGATTAATTCAATCGTGAATGCTCAACATAAGAAAACTTACGGAGCCACACAGTATATAAAAAATATGGATAAGGGAAGATCAATACTGCTGAATAAACAAAGATTCATTCTATCCTTCATCACTATTTGCACAATGACATATAATAGACTTAATCTTTGTAAACAAAAGCTCATCCTTTCTTCCATCAATATTTGCATAATGACATAAAAGGCTTAACTTTCGTTTGTCAAAAGTTCATTGAATCTTTTATAAATACTTGCATATCGACATATGAAGGACTTAACTTTTGACCACGTATGGGACAATCATAGTTCACGGAAACAAACTTACATATCCCATAACAAATTGCAATATATATAACCATAAAGATTAATACTTCAAAAATCATCTTCCAAATAAACTTTAGAATTTAAATAAATAAATCTAAAAACATTGAAGATGAAAATCGTTGGACATAGCTATGTGTAATCACAATAATGGCTATTCCAAACTCTAGTTATTCTTCTTAAAAACACAAAAATAAAAATTCTTATAAGAAGCTTTCCTAGGAAAAATAAGATCAACAAGCTAAAAACAAAGACAGTCTCCTAAACCATCAAAACCGAACACGAACTGAAATCACATAGACGTTTTGGAATCCTCACGAGCCTTGAGGTCTTTGAGCTTGTGATTGACAGCATCCACTGCATCTTCAGAGAAGATATCCTCATTGAGAAGCTCTTTAACATGTGTCTTTATGAGACCAAGGTCAGACGTAACCTTTTTCAACTCAGTTCTCAACACATCAAGACTCTTTAAAGTATCAACGAGCTGCATTTTTGCTTCCTCAAAATATTTAAGAAAATCATGAACCACTTTAGCAGAAACCATATCCTCAATCTCAACATCCTGATGTGTATAGGCATAGTAACATGAGGCATTGGGATGATCATCTTTTACTAGGGTTCTTTTCTTGCTTCCCTTGGACTCAAAACCGATACCTTTATCAAGAAAACCTCTTGCAAAACTGCTAGAGCTAGAAGAAGACATTCTTGACAGACCACAAAGTAACCCAGAGTATGCGTACGTGACTCAAGGGGTTTGGTATTTAAATGGTTTCTTAGAGAAGGCAACTTTTAGGGTTTTCAAAATTGATTCGTGACAGTAACACAGGTACGCGTACGGATACAACTTGACCCAAAAACAAAAACACATAAAGGTCGCACCTTTATGACATGACCGAGAAGTTTTTGCTACGTGACTATTTTCACAAAATTTTGGCTCAATATATTCTATATCTCTGTATAGAAACAATTTAGAGCACAAGAGTAGCAGGCAACTTAGTTGCAAAGAAAACTTCTACGAAAACAAGGCAAAAAGAAAGCAAAACGAAGAACATCTTCAGACACAGCCAATACTTAAGCAAAGTTGTATGCATACAATAGTTTAGCTATAAACGATAAGAAAATAGCTCAACTAAACAGAAAACAACTTTGACAAAAGTATACCTGATTTTTAACACAACTTACTCAACAGGATTTTTATGAGTAAGTTCTCAACCCTTGTGATTAATTAACACAAGAATGAGCTCTAAGCTCATTAAATGAACGATGTTCATGGTTGAGTCTCTTTTCTCTTTAAAATCTCGGAAAGAATCTATTTTGATGTGAAAAATTATCATAAAACTTATTATCATCAAAATACGAGACATAGTTTGAGTTCTTACCAGAAGAATTTTTACTAGAGGAAGTTGACAACCTATTGACGATTTCCTTATAACCTTCAATTATTACCTTTAGGTTATTTCTCATATAATCGTTTTTCTCCCTTCTCATGACACTCTGTTCACATCAAAAGCAACATTATCTTCCTTTTTGTCAGAAGAAGATTTCTGAACTTTTCTTAGACGATTTTTGTTGAGACGTCTGTTATGCTTCTGAACATTTGAGGAACTCATAGAACCGACTTTCCTGGTAGAATACACAGGGTGAGTACTGAAACACTTTGGTTTAGACATACGAATGTCACTTACACCTTTGAGGATTAAGTATAAGGTGTGTTTAAGTCGAACAAGGGAATTGTTATTCAACCTAGAGTTTCTCTTTTGCTTAACAGGTCATTTTGAATCACAAAAGAGACATACTTTCTGATCATGAGAGTGATTAGAAAGTACCGTCTTAACATCATCATTTGGAGATTTCTTCCTTCCATGTGATGTGCAACATCCTTGATTAGAAGAGGCTATAGGCACATCTTTTCCAATAGAAGGGAATTCCAATTTTACTTCTGGAACTGGAACTCTCTCAGTTGCAATAGAAGTAGATGGTATAGAGGACTTTTTGGAACATCCTTGAATCGAGAGTTTACTCAAGCGATGTTCAATTTCAATTGCATCCTTTTTGAGGCTTGCCTCGAGTAGGATACGTAAAGATTGAATTTTAGCATTTTTGGAATCACAGTCTCTTACTAAACCGAGAAGAACATTGACATTGTTTTTCAACCGATTAAATTTATCAGCTTGGATTCTAATGAGTTTTAGAATTAGTTTACTCTCTTCAGCTGCTTCCCTATCATTAACAGAGTTAGACTATTTTGAAGGGTAATCGGGATAACAAATGTCAGTGTCTGTCTGTCTCGTCAGAACACTAGGTTCATCTATATTTGAGATTGACGAATCTTTCTCTTTAATATACATTGTCGAAACAAAACTTTTGTTTCTGGTGATGCATTTATCAGAGATAGTACTACTGTCCATAGAGTCAGAACACTACAAACACAGACTTATAAGGTATTTAAACGTGTTTGCCTGCTCTGATACAAATTGAAAAAGCGGGGGTCTAACAACCTCACCCAATATTTCGCTTAGCAATCTGTATGGACTAACTCCAATATACTTTTAAGAGAATCAACTAGACAGTCAAACTCAATCTTAATAAAAAGTATATCAAAGAGTTATATCTCAATTTCTCGATTCAATACTTACTCAAGCAAATAGAAATCTGCGAGTCTAATTGAATACAAGAGAGATTAACTTGAATGGTACCAAAGACCAATGTTCAAGTATCAATCAATTTCAATCAACAACCAAAGGTTGGATTTACCAATTGATCGATTCAACACACAACCTGTGATATTTCAATTATATAACAAAATATAATGCGGAAAATAAATAACACAGATACCAGAAGTTTTGTTAACGAGGAAACCGCAAATGCAGAAAACCCCCAGGACCTAGTCCAGATTGAACACACATTGTATTAAGCCGTTACAGACACTAGCCTACTACAAACTAACTTCGGTATGGACTGTAGTTGAACCCCAATCAATCTCACACTGATCCAAGGTATAGTTGCGCTCTTTACGTCTATGATCCCAACAGGATACTACACACTTGATTCCTTTAGCTGATCTCACCCACAACTAAGAGTTGCTACGACCCAAAGTTGAAGACTTTAATAAACAAATCTGTATCACACAGAAAAGTCTACAGGAATAGATAAATCTGTCTCCCACAGAAATACCTACGAGTTTTCCGTCTTTTGATAAATCAAGGTGAACAGGAACCAATTGATATACCAGACTTATATTCCCGAAGAACAACCTTGAAATATCAATCACCTAACAATAATCTTAATCGACTAGCGAAACAAGATATTGTGGAATCACAAACGATGAGACGAAGATGTTTGTGACTACTTTTCTATCTTGCCTATCGGAGAAATTAATATCGAGCCAATTTTACAATTGTACTCAATATGATAGAGACAGCAAGATAAGATCACGCAACTACAGAGAAAATAGTTGGGTCTGGCTTCACAATCCCAATGAAGTCTTTAAGTCGTTAACCTACAGGGTCTCGGTAGAAACCTAAGGTTAAAGGAGAATCGACTCTATCTTATACAACTAGTATCACACGGAAGGTGTGGGGATTAACTTTCCTAGTTGCTAGAGTTCTCCTTTATATAGTCTTCAAATCAGGGTTTGCAATCTAAGTTTCCTTGGTAACAAAGCATTCAATATTCACCGTTAGATTAAAACCTAATTAGATTCAAGCTAATATCTTTCAACTTAGCTAAATGTGTACACCTAGTTGGTTCAACAGTAGTTAACCAAATGGTTAGCCATATGAGCACTTTCATATCAACCCTATTCATCATCACCATAACCAGTTCAAATGACTCAAAAGAACTAGTTAGAGAGTTGTTCAATTGCTTAGATCTCATAGAAGTATATAAGATACAATCGAAACAAAAACGATTTTGATTCACTCGAATCAATTCATGAACTTTGTAGCCACGGTTTGCAAATATGCATTCCTTAGTTTATATAAGTTTAAGTTAACGAATAAACCGTTTTTAGAAAATAACCCACTCAAGTATGCATACCGGTATGCATACTTAAGTACCCGGTTTAAGTTTGTTTTCAGTTCACAAACTCCAGCAGAAATTCACGGGACATGAACTTCCGACAGTACGCATACAGGTACGCGTACTTTAGTTCCGGTTATCCTGAGCAGCAAAGTACGCATACTTTGGTTCGAGGATTTTGGACTTACACACGTATGAGTTCACATACAATGTTTATATTCATTCAAGGTTATATATTCTAAACTCTCATTTCAATCATTGAAACATTCTTAGAGGATGTTAAATAGAGGTTATTCACACATTATTCTTCATCAAAGCAATTTTCAATATATTGAAATAATCAACATGACTTTCGTCACTTGTAATGATGAACTTGGCCAAAGCGAAAGCTTACCAACACATATTTCGAGAAATAGATAAGCGAGATAAACTCGGCTCGAAATAGCAAATGTGTATAATCGAAGTCTATATAGCAATACGACTTTTGTCTCAAGATAGGAGATAGAGTAGATAGACTTTTTGAGTGATAGATAAGTTCAAGTCTCCACATACCTTTTAGTCGATAAAGTTCCACCAGTTCCTTGAGTAGTTCTTCGTCTTTGCATGATGAACGCCGTGGAGTCTAGAGCTCAACTACACTTTCTATCCTAGTCCGAGACTTAGCTATAAGTAGACTATAAATCAAGACTTATAGTTTTGGCAACTAAACTTGACAGACAAACTTGAGAGAGGAACGCTTGCGAGTTCGACCGAGCAATGCTCTAACATGAATCCCTTGTTATAGAAACCCTATAAAAACTCTTAGGAAGAAGAGTTCATGGACATTTTCTGATCGGTTACGGAAAGTTAATGGGTCAACTAAGATCCAGAAAAAGGAAATACACTATCTGTTTTCATAGATTTTCATAGCTCGATAATTAGAAGATTCACTTTAAATTAGAGCACACAAAAAATCAACAAGATACATCAGTTACTAGGAGTCAAGATATGACTCATCATTCACTAGATGGAGAAACAATTTTATTTCAAGAATAAAAACACAAGATCAAATGGTATCATACAACAAACTTGAGTATCCCACAAATATCATCCTTGCAACTCTCAAGTTAGTTTCAAGGATGAATTTACCTAGAACTAGGTAACAGAGTGAAATGTAATAGTAGAGCTTCTGATTATTCGTGTCGTGTATTCCTTACCTTCCTTCGGTTATATCTTATTCCAGAAGAATTAGACATTGACCTTTTTGAAACTCCGACAGAAGGATTTTTCTGCGGATTAAGTCTAGGACCTCTTGAGATCCGTTCCATAGAATACAGATTATGAGAATCGCATCTCTTAGACTTAGGCCAACTAGACTTATTCTCATAAACTCTGGGAACGTGTACACTAGTGGTGTAAGAAGTTGCACCATTATGAATAACACGATTCGTGTAAAGATTTCTAGAGGAGTAACCTTGGAATGAGATTTCTTGTTTTCTGCAAGAATGTTATCCATTGATGATGTCGTTAAAAGGGATGGAAAAAAATATATAAAATCTATGTTCATGAACAAGAGAAGGAAACCCTTGTTATGGAAACCCTTATAAACTCTTAAGAAGAGAAGACGGACGTTCGCGGACCTGTTTCAGAAAGTTAATGAGTCAGAAAAGATCCAAATAAGGAAATACACTCTGTTTTTTTTAAATATTTCACATGTTTTCATAGCTCGATAATTAGAAGAATTCCTAAGAATAGAGCATGAAAAAACAATCAACAAGATACATCTCATTACAAGGAAAAACAACTTTATTTCAAAGAGAACAAACAAAAAATCAGATGACAATATACAACGAACTTGAGTATCTCACAAAAAAATTCATCCTTGCAACCCTCAAGTTAGTTTCAAGTATGAATATACCTAGAACTAGGTAACAGAGTGAGACGTAATCCCACTACGAAGATTGGGGAAATAATGTAAACACCTTATGGGTGTTTGAGCCATGTATTCCTTACCTTCCTTTGATTACATCTTATTCCAGAAGAATTAGACATAAACCTTTTTATATATCATCAGAAGGATTTTTTTTGATGATTAAGTCTAGGACCTCTTGAAATTGGTTCCATAGGATAAAAATTATGAGAATTCCATCTCCCAGACTTAGATTTACCAGAATTATTCTCACAAACACTGGGAATGTGTTCATTTGTAGCGTAAGAATTTGCACCATTAAGAGGAACATGATTCATGTGGAGATTTCTACATGAGTGACATTGGAAACCTCTTTTTTGAGAATTCTGGTATTCTGCAGGAACAAAATCTATTGTAGATGTCGTCAGACAATTTACTCCGTCGACTGTAAAAAAAGCAGATTTTGAAGATCAGAAATTTGTTTCTTTCTAGCAAAACAAAGTAGAACATTATGATTCCTTTTCCCGCAGAATGAACAGGTCCATGGAAAAGAAACCTTAGAAGAATCCTTTTTATGAATCATAGCCTTTTCTGATATCTGCAAGTTTTGCAAACGTTTCTTAGCAGATAAATCCTTAGGAATAATTTTCTCCATGCTTGGTAATACCACATGAGTATTAGAAATGGGCACTGAAGAAGACTTACTCACTAAAAATAGAGTTTTCTCTTTTCAAGGAGTTACACTATTCCTGGGCTAGTAAAAGAGATGCAACAAGTTTCTCTTTTTCAACACGACAGTTGTTCAATTCTGATGAATGAGTCTTAATTAAACATTCTTCTCTAACTGAGTCTTCTTTAACAAGTGTCTTCAAGCATACTAATCTTTTCACGCAGCAGAGTAGTTTCTTGAACGAGGTTTTTGATATTGTTAGAAAAAGACTCAATAATACCATAGATTTCTCGTTCTCTATCAAGAGACTTCTCAAGTTCATCAGTGAGCTGAGCATACTTTTCTTCAAGAGATCTAATTTTAGAAGCTTGAACATCAATAATCTCAGAAGATTTTTTTAAGGTTCTGGTGAGCTCCATCTCATATTTTGACGTAGTGCCAACTGTCACTTTCGGGGAAATGTTATCAGAATCTGATACCAAAAGTTTTCTACCTCTAGATTCAGAAGAATCTTCTAAGGAGTTATCCTTTGAGGTAAACCCAAGACATTTGGCATAATCAAAAGATTTAGAAGACATTTATATGCGCGTTAGGATGAGATAAATTTGTATCAACAGAAATCAGATTGCTACAAACACAGACTTATGAGGTCTTTGAGTGTTTGCCGGCTCTGATACCAATTGAAAAAGCGGGGTATAACAACCACACCCAATAATTCGTTCGACAATCTGTATGGACTAAACTCCAACTTAATTCCGAGAGCACCAACTTAAAAACGAGACTCAATCAAGAATTATATCAAAGAGTTTATATCTCTTTCTCAATACAATCAGCAAATCAAACATATAGAAATCCGCGAGCCCGATTGATATGAGAAATAACTTGGACGGTACCAAAGACCAATGCCCAAGTTTCAATCAAGTTCTATCCAACAAACAAGGTCGGATTTATCAGCTGATTAAACAAAGCACAACCTATGATATTTCAATTATATAAAAATATAATGCAGAAAAGAAATAACACAGACACCATAAATTTTATTAACGACGAAACCACAAATGCATAAAAACCCCGAGACCTAGTCCAGATTGAACACCACACTGTATTAAGCCGCTACAGACTCTAGCCTACTACAAGTTAACTTCAAACTGGAATGTAGTTGAGCCCTAACAAAGTCTCACATCGATTAAGGTACAGTCGCGTTCCTTACGCCTATAGAACCACACCGTATTCAGTACACTTGATTCCCTTAGCTGAACTCACCCGCAACTAAGAGTTGCTACGACCCAAATTCGAAGACTTATAAACAAATCTATCTCCCACATATATGTCTATTCTTTATTCTGTTTTTGTTCCGTCTTATGATAAAATCAAGGTGAACATGAACCAATTAATAATCCAGTTTTATACTCCCGAAGAGTAGCCTCATAATAACCCAACTGATTAACAGGAAAAGTTATTGTGGAATCACAAGAGTCTGAGACGAAGAAATTTTGTTATTACTTTTTATATCTTACCTATCGGAGATAAATCTTGAGTAAATTTTAGAGAAGATAAAACTCAATATAATAGAACAAGTAAGATCAGAATACCCAACTATAGATAAAATAGTTGGATCCGGATTCACGAATCCCAATGAAGTCTTCAAGTCTGTAACCTAATAATGGTTTTAGAAAAACCTAGGTTAAAGGAGAATCGACTCTAGTTTGAAACTAGGAACACACAAAAGTGTGGGGATTAGGTTTTCCAGTTGCTAGAGTTCTCCTTTATATAGCCTTTCAAATCAGGGTTGCTTACAATTAAAGCTAAGATAGCTTAGTAACAAAGCATTCAATATTCACCATTAGATGAAATCCTGATTTAAGATTCAAGTTAAGTCTGCTTAGAAATAAAGCAAGCAATCTCCACCGCTAGATGGTCTTAGCTTGTTACACACAAATGAAATATACTGATATTTAGATATGGGTTACCGTACCTAAACTTGTATATTGAGTTGACTCAATAACAGTTAACCAAAGTTAGCCATATGAACACTTTTGTCTTAGCCGTATTCATCTAACACTTCTAGATCAAATATGATGATCAATCAATCATGAAAGATAATCAAATGAATCTAATTGTGTTTCAAACAGAGTTTTTCAATTGTTCACTATCTCATAGAAAAATATATGAACAAATTGAATCGAAATCGATTTGATTCGTAATCGTACAAAGTACTTATACAAGAATCAATTCATGAACACTAAGCCACGGTTTGCAAAGAATGCATTCCTTAAATCATAAATTTTTTGGTTCATGGGTATGAGAATCATACATGTCTGATTCTAGAACTTCACCACTGTGTTCGCCAACCAGGTATGCGAACAGCATCTCCGAACCTTGGTTTAGTCAAGCCGTTCACAAACCCAGTTCGCGAACAACCATTCCGGACCCAACTCTGGTAAACCCGTTCGCATACTAGGTACGGAAACAAGAGTTCCAGACCTTCTCAGGTAAATTCATTCGCATACTAGGTACGCAAACAATAGTTCCGAACCTGAATCATCATAATACAGTTCTCATACTAGGTATGCATACCGTGTTGTATCCTTACATGGGTAATTGTTTTAAACTCTCATTTCAATCATTGAAACATCCTTAGAAGACGACAATAGTAGTCTCACACGTACCATTAGCTTCAAGTACTTTTCAAGTGATCGAATGATCAATGCTAAACTTCCCAAGATAACATCAAATGACTGTCTCACACAAATCATATAAGATGTTCAAGGTAATTTTCACATGATCATCTTTTGACTTAACATTTAGTTTCCAACAAATAAATTTTTATCCAACTAAACTTGTCAAGAATATGATGAACATAGCTAAAGCAAAAAGCTTCCAACACATATTTCGAGAAATAGATAAGCGAGTTAAACTCAGCTCGAAATATCAAATGTGTATAATGTAAAAGTATCTATAGCTATATGACTTCGTGTCATTAGAAGATAGAATCGAATAGACTTCTGAGTGATAGATAAGTTTTAGTCTCCACATACCTTTTGTTGATGAAGTTCCTCCAAGCTCCTCAGTAGATCTTCGTCTTCAATTGGTGAACGCCGTGAAGTCTAAAGCTCAACTACACATTCTATCCTAATCCGAGACATAGCTATAAGTAGACTATAAATCAAGTATATAGTTTTGATCAACTAAACTTTACAAACAAGCTTGAGATAGCAACGCTTGCGAGTTCGACCGAGCAGTGCTCTAACACGAACATATTTTACATACGCACCGAAATACACCATTTGGAATGCATCGCTTAAGGATCGAAGAATTGTTTTACTCAACCATAACAACATACATTATATCGGTCTTAGGCTATATGAAGACTGTCCATTATCACTAGTGTGTAGGTTTCATGATGACTCAGAGCTCACCAAGGAATGACTGAAAAAATACGTGCCCAACATGAAGCGTAGGGAAGAATTGGTCGAGCTGGATCAAATGAAGGGTCTCCAAGTGTTAGAATAAGTGTTTTACATTTGTTAAAAACATGAACTATCAAATTCTTATATTTTTTCGCTTTCGTATATTGCATGTTGCAAATTGAACCAAGATTAATGAATAAAAGTGATATCTTTTTTTTTGTTACATTAAATTCATGAAATTTATAAAACAATCTACTTATATGTTATTAAAGTTCGATTCTGAAGCTATTACTCTGTAGCTTTTCGACTATCTGTTTTTATGGCATGAACTAAAAATTGATTCCGAATTCAAACAGGAATTGGCTTACGCTGGTGTCCTTATAAACCGATTCTGAAAAAAGTTTTAGGAAAATAGACAACTTTTAATTATACAATCAGACTACATCTAATCTAATATTCCCTGAATGTGGTGCATTTCCACTTTCCATAAAATCTTAAAATTCAAACTTAGTACATTGCAACGATAAACTAGCATAATACTAGAATACCACAAGAAACTTAGAATAGTTTTCTCTGGTTTTCATTATGGATATCAAAATGCTCGATATCTTCTTAATGACTGCAAATAAAGCTTGAACTCAAAATCTCTTGATTATGAGAATCTCTTTAGAAAACATTATCTATTGAAGAAAAAAACTTGTTGAAACTGAAGCAAGGATTAATTCTCAACAATTAATATGTATTTTCTCTCCAGAGAAAAATTTATTAAGGACGACCTTGTCAATGTCTTAACAAAGTTAATTCATTGGAAGAGGAAATCACGAAGTTAAAAAGGCTCACTAATAGCACAAACAATTATCCTCTCTGATTGAAGCAGGAAGAGTTCATCGCTGCACACGAGGTTTGGGCTATGAAGGAATAGAAGTTCCCACAATCAACAAAGAGATAAAATTTGTTAAGGATACAAGTTCTTCCGCGCTAGAGGGTCTTCCTAAACCTTTTGAAGTTCATGATCTTCCAAAGTCTTCAAGTGTTATTCTAGAAGAAAGCGCTTCTACAAGTGATAAAATTGAAACTCTAAAGGTTGAGAATCAGTATGCTCAAAAGACCAAAAATTCACAAAAAGGTAACCTTAAAACTTATACTTTATTTAATAAGCATTATTACTTCTGTGGAAATAAAGGTCATGTGCAAAGAAAGTGCAAAATTCGCAAGATGCAGGATGCTCTATCTTTTGTTTCAAAAGATTTAGGCAAACTTACTTCTAACAAAAACTCAGATCGCCACTATCCTATTTTGAGAAAAATAGAATTATTTTAATAGTTCACATCCCAGTTATACAAGGGTTATCCCTGAAAAGAGCAATGATAAAAAGGTAATACCTTTGTCAAAGGGAATACAAGATCTGATTTTTCAACTTGGAAAATAAACAATGTTGCAAGATATGGAACAATATTCATCCTAAATCCACTTAGAAATGGATGTCCAAGTCCGAAGTAAAAACCACAAAAGAGTCATCTAAAGAAAATTCTAAGAGAAACAATCGAGTGTTAATCTTAGATAAGGATGATTATGAACGTTTAATTATTAGACTCAAAAATGATCTAAAGATATCCAGTGGTATGGATACAAGGATCTCCTACAACAATCTGTTACATAGTGGGAGAAGAAAAAGAATGTCAATCAGGAATCACTGATTACTCAAATCTTATTGTCATGCCATATTTTTTTTAAAAATAAAATAAAATAAAATAAAAATAAAATAAATAAATATTGTTTTTAATATGGCATATTTTCATAAGATAAGTTTTGGTTATTTTAGTTAATCCAAAGAGAGACTTTCTTTATTTGTATTTGTATTTTTAAATATATATATATATATATTTATTTACTTCCGAAATTCAAGAGTTTCCTTTTATGGACCTTTTGGAAGAGGCTATTTATATGAATGGTTTCAGCCTTATTCTTCTTCATACAAACTCAAGAATACCGTAAGGAAATCCTTTGGTATACAGAAAAGATATTGGACAATGTCCTTTCTTTATGAGGAGGAGTGTGAGGAAGATTTAACAAAGGAAATTTGTGATGTAATTAACTCCTGCAGATTTATGTGAGAAAGAATTTCATACTATTCTTTTTGTAAAGAATATAAAAGAAAGTAGTGATGTTGTTTGTGAATACTGTCTCTGGAAGATTGAGAAAATTCTTGACTCAAGCTCCACAGAGAAAGGGAAATTCGAACTATGCTCAGAATACTGTCCTTTTCCTATTAAGACAACTGTCACAACGATCAATGCTTCTAGTATGTTCGAAGAAACACTGAAACTCATTGGTAGAAGAGATCTACTCAAGGATGACATTGCTTATGCTAAGCATGGAGTCTACTGCTATGAGCATAGACTTTCCCATCATCAGTGGCCATTAAAAAAAGAAGGAGATGATGCCTATCATAGAAAGATGTTGGATTACAATAAAAAGAATCTGGCAGAATGTGAAAATCTTTTGAAGGAAATCACAAAAAAGGCATGTAAAGCAAAAATAAGATTAAGTTCTTATTTAAAATTAAGCTATTCAACTTGTTGACTTATTTCAATATTTTGTGTTAGAGCACTGCTCGGTCGAACTCGCATGCGTTGCTATCTCAAGCATGTTTGTCAATGTTAGTGATCAAAACTATAAGTCTTGATTTCTAGCCTATTTATAGATGTCTCGGACTAGGACATAGATTGTGTAGTTGAGCATTAGACTTCACGGCGTTCATCATTTGAAGACGAAGAACTACTAAGGGGAGCTTGTGGAACTTCATCAACAAAAGGTATATGGAGACTGAAACTCATATATCACTTGGAAAGTCTATTTCTATTCTATCTCCTATATTGAGACATAAGTCGTATTACGATATAGTTTTCTATTATACACATTTGAGATTTTGAGCTGAGTTTATAACGCTTACATATTTCTCGAAATATGTGTTGGCAAGCTTTCGCTTCGACCAAGTTCATCTTATATTCTTGACGAATGTCAGAATATGATCATGTGAAAATTGCCGAGTAACATCTTACATGGTTTGTGTGATACAATCATTTGGTGTAGACTTGGAATGTTTTGTTATGATTATTTCAATATCTTGAAAATTGCTTTGATGCTAATAGTGAGTGAAAACGGCTATTGTCAACCTCTAAGAAAGTTTCAATGATTGAAATAAAGAGCTTAGAATCAAGTAACCATGTTTTGATATAAACATAGTGTGTTTCTCATATTTGTGTGTAAGTCCAAAACCGGGAACCTAAAGTATGCGTACCCGTACACGCACTAGCAGTTGTTGGATGTCTGGGCAAGTATGTGTACCCGTACGCATACTGGAGGAAGTCTCACATCCGTGAATTTCTGCTGTAGTATGGAAGTTTGAATTGGTATGCGCACCCATACGCGTACTGGCGTAAACAAACTCGGTCCGGCTACTTAAGTATGCGTACCCGTTTGCATACTTGAGTTGGTTATTTTCTAAAATCGGTTGTACATGAACTTAAACATTTATAAAATAAGGATTGCAATCTTTTGCAAACCGTGGCTATAATGTTCATGAATTGATTCGAGTGAATCAAACCTAGTTTGCTTCAATTGTGTTTTTGTATACTTCGATGAGAATATAGCAATTGAACGGATCTTTAACTAGTTTCATTTGAGTCATTTGAACTAGTTATGGTTAAGATGAATAAGGTTGATATGAGAGTAATCATATGTCTAACTTCGGTTAACTATTGTTGAGCCAACATGCTGTACACGTTTGGGTACGGTTACATAAACCTAAATGAGGGTACATTTCATTTGTGTGTAACAAGCTAAGTTCGATCTAACGGTTGAAATATATTAGCTTGGTTGAATCAGGTTTTTCATCTAACAGTGAATATTGAATGCTTTGTTACCAAGGTAACATGGATTGCAAACCCTGATTTTAAAACTATATAAAGGAGAACTCTAGCAACTGGGAAACCTAATCTCCACACCTCCTGTGTGTTACTAGTTGCATCAACTAGAGTCGATTCTCCTTTAACCTTAGGTTTATATCGAGACCCTGTAGGTTAACGACTTCAAAGACTTCACTGGGATTGTGAAGCCAGACCCAACTATTTTCTTTGTAGTTACGTGTTCTGATCTTTCCCGATTCTATCGTTTGAGTACTATCTTCTCTAAGATTTTCTCGATATTTAATCTCCGATAGGCAAGATGAAAAGTAATCACAAATACCTTCGTCTCATCGTTTGTGATTCCACAATATCTAGTTTCGCCATCATACAATTTAGATTATTGTGAGGTGATTGATAATACTAGGCTGTTCTTCGGGAATATAAGTCCGGTTTATCAATTGGTTCCTATTCACCTTGATTTATCAAAAGTCTGAACAAAAACTTATAGGTTCTTCTGTGGGAGACAAATTTATCTATTCCAATAGACTTTTCTGTGTGAGACAGATTTGTTTATCAAGTTTTCGACTTTGGGTCATAGCAACTCTTAGTTGTGGGTGAGATCAGCTAAGGGAATCAAGTGCATAGTATCCTGCTGGGATCAGAGACGGAAAGAACGCAACTATACCTTGAATCCGTGTGAGATTGATTAGGGTTCAACTACAGTCCAGTCCGAAGTTCATTGGTAGTAGGCTAGTGTCTGTAGCGGCTTAATACAGTGTGGTGTTCAATCTGGACTAGGTCCCAGGGTTTTTCTGCATTTGCGGTTTCCTCGTTAACAAAATTCTGGTGTTTGTGTTATTTCTTTTTGCATTATATTTTGTTATATAATTGAAATATCACAGGTTGTGCGTTAGGATCAATCAATTAGATAATCCAACCTTTGGTTGTTGATTTAAATTGATTGACACTTGAACATTGGTCTTTGGTACCGTTCAAGTTGTTTCACATAATAATCAGGCTCGCGGATTTCGTTTTGTTTGATTTGCTGATTACATTGTGAAACAAAGATATTAAACTCTTTGATATACTTTTCTCTAGATTGAGTCTGACTGTCTAGTTGATTCTCTAGAAAGTATATTGGAGTAAGTCCTCTCAGATTTCCAAACGAATTATTGGGTGTGGTTGTTAGACCCCTGTATTTTTAATTGGTATCAGAGTAGGCAAACACATTAAAGACCTCATAAGTCTATGTTTGTAGCGATCTGATATGGACAGAAGTGCTATTTCTATAAACGTACCACCAGTCTTTGATGGATCAAATTACTTATGGTTGAAAATTGCTATGCGTACCTTTCCTCAAGCGCGTGATTTTCAATCATGGGTTTATGTAATTAATGGCTATGATGCTCCCGTTGTTGCAGTAGGAGATGCGACCGTTCCGAAGGATATTGGTGCATATGACGCTGCTAAGATACTTACTGCAAAGAAAAATTCTGACAGTTTGAATGCCATCATGAATGCCATTACCCCAGATCTTCAGCACCATGTGACTACGTGCACTCGGTCTAAAGATGCTTGGGATATCTTAGAAACCGTATTTGAAGGGAATACCAGTGAAAAGGAAGCCAGGCTTCAAAATCTAAATTCCGATTGGGAAAACCTTCGAATGGCAGATGAAGATTCATTTGATGAGTTTAATCACAAAGTGTCTTAAATTGTTAATGCATCTTTTGCATTGGGTAAGACTATTCCTGAAAAGGACATTGTGATGAAAATTCTCAGATCGCTGCCATCCAGATACGATTCTAAGAAGCATGCCATCGTCGAAGGAAATAACCTTGATGCTCTCTCCAGAAATACGTTAGTTGGAAAGCTAAAGATCTTTGATCATGAGCATACATCCAAAACCGGAAAGGATGTTGCCTTTAAAGCACAAATGAACACTAAATTACTTGACAAAAGTAAAAGTGTCTGCGTCTCTGAGGATGATTTTTTTGAGGCTGATTCATTAGATGAAGATCTTGACAAGTCAGTCTCTTTGATCACAAGACAGTTTAGAGATCTTCTATTGAAGAGAAGTAAACGGTTCTCTAGAGACAAACCCAGATCATCAGTTAAACCTCACAATCGCATTCCTCCTAAAAACAGGGATGTTAACGAGGCTGATGACGAGGATATGCCACAGTGCTTTAAGTGTAAAGGTTTTGGTCATTTTACAAATGAGTGTCTGAATCGTAGAAAATACACTGGGAACAAAGGTCTTGCTGCAAATCTTGATGAAATGTATGATCACTATGATTCCAATGAAGACAAAAAATCAAGTGTTGCACTTCTTTGTGAAGATATTGATTTTGATAATTGTAGCAATACATACATCAATCTTGATATTCTTTCAGAAGAAGACTCAATCAATCTGGAAGAAAAAATTGACCTTTCTGTTGGAAACTCTCTGTCTGATTTTTCAGGTTCCACTCTTTGTCTAGCAGCTTGCACATCTCGGGCGTCTGAATCATCTTATCCATTGACATGCTCTTATTGTTCACTCAAAGGTCATGAACTTTCAAATTATTTCAAGTACAAACACAAGATGAGATATGTCAATAAACTTCAACGAATAACGAATCGACTAGCAAACAAGCTCAAACTTGTTCAAAAAACCGCTGAGGTATGTAAGATTTTATCTTCTTCGAAGAAGTTAGTTTCCAAAGATAAGAAAAGACCACTAGAAAAAAGAGTATGGTCTAAACATTTTGATAGACAGGGTTATATGAATTCCTTTCAAAAAGATTATGGTGGACAGATTGTTGTTCACCACAGCACAACTTGATTGTGTTGTTTTGGTGCATCTTGTCTCATGTGCCTGATCAAAAGAGACAAGATTGTGCACACCTCAGGCTTTAGGAAAAGATTTTTTTTTCTCTTAGCTTTGCTGTGTTTTGAAAATTTAGAATTCTTTCATATCTAATTGATATTGGAAGGAACTTCCCTGTTTAATCAATAAAAGAGGGTTATTCTCGACAATTCTACTCTCTTTAGGGTTTTGAATTGTGTGTGCGTAAATCTGTGTGGTTAAAGGTCCGTAACCCTACAATTATTTTCCTTCTCTGTAACTCTTTTTATCTTAAGACTGCTTGTTGAGCTTAAATTGTGATTTCCTCTCAAAAACCCATACACGTATGGATACTCCAAGCATCATGTCTTCTGATGGAAAAGATGTTAATATGATTGTTAATCCATCAATTATGAAGGAAAAAGAGAAACCTTCATTACCTCCAACTTTGAAAAGAAAAAGAAGGAATGTGAGGAAGCCAGGAGCTATTCCTTCAAATTCTCAGAAGTTTTTTGGTGTTCTTGAAGATTTGAAGGAAACAAGGAAGGAGATTCAGCAAATAAAGGCTATTGTTATGAGAACTCTTGAAATTCAGAAGGCCTTGGTTCGACATCATCAGCCTAGAAGGTTTGTTGGAATTGACTCCTATCTTCACGAACCCTATGTACCTATGGCTGTTGACGATAAGGAGTTCGGGGACGATAAAGAATTCTTCAGAGGTCTCAATATCTTGGAAACTTCTTATGAGAATTTTATTCTTGTGTTTTTTAAGAAGGATTACTAGGGTTTGGAATAGCCATTATTGTGGGTACACATAGCTATTTCTAACGTTTTCATCTTCAATGTTTTTAGATTTATTTATTTAAATTCTAAGTTATTTTGAAGATGATTTTTGCAATTTTAATATTTATGATTTTATATATTGCAAATTGTTATGGGATATGTTGTTTACGTTCGTGAACCTGTGACTGTCCCATACTTGTTCAAAAGTTATCTCTATTATATGTCGATATGAATGTATTGATAAAAGATAGAATGAACTTTTGAATACAAAAGTTAAAGCCTTTTATGTCATTATGCAAATATTGATGGAAGAAAGGATGAACTTTTGTTTACAAGGATGAAGTCTATTATATGTCATTATGTAACTAGTGATGAAAAATAGAATGAATCCTTGTTTATTCCGCAGTATTGGTTTATCTCCGATCCACATTTTTGTGTATATACTGTGTTGCTCTGTAAGTTCTCTTACGTTGAGCATGACCAATTGAATTGATCATTTTTGTTTTTGATTCAATTGAGATTTTTGGATTCAAATCTATGTTTTTCATGTGATTTGGTTATGTCCAAAGAAATCCTTCTTTTCTTGTAAAAGCAAGGTCGTCTTTGTTGTTCTTTCGGGAATGACATTTTATGGGGGAGAGTTCTTTTTGAACTTGTGCTTATTTGCCAAATCTTTGTGGGGAGTGCGGCTGTGGAATATTGTAGGGGGTTATCTTGTATCTTTATAAACTCCTTGATGAATGCATTTAGCTTCGGCTTTATGATTGCATCTAAATAAGTTGGTATGTTATTTTCTTTTGGTCATGAAGTATCTCTATGAAAATTTCATGAGGATCCCACTAGTTTTCATACCTTTGCCAATTTATATTGACAAAAAGGGGGAGAATTAATGTGTAGTTTCATACTACAAATACATATGGTTTACGGATCATTATATAAGGGGGAGTGGTTTTCATGTCGAGATGAAGTATTGACTAAGGGGGAGTGATACATATTACCATAGTATTGTTGTCAAAGTTGTGATACAATTGAACTTTCATGCTGTGTAATAATACTATGACACTGTATAACAATGATTGAGAGCACTTGTTTTCTCATTGTTATCGCTATGGATCTTCAACAACTATGATGCTGAGTTGAACACGTTTCGAATCACGGAGTACTTGGAAGTGACGAAGATTTTGAGTCGTGTTGAAGATGCCAAGGAGATCAAGCATTTGAATGAGAAGCTACAAAGTTTTATTTATTTTGTAATCAATATGTATTGATAGTTTTGTTACTAAAATTGACAAAGGGGGAGATTGTTAGAGCACTGCTCGGTCGAACTCGCATGCGTTGCTATCTTAAGCATGTTTGTCAATGTTAACGATCAAAACTATAAGTCTTGATTTCTAGCCTAATTATAGATGTCTCGTACTAGGACATAGATTGTGTAGTTGAGCATTAGACTTCACGACTTTCATCATTTGAAGATGAAGAACTACTAAGGGGATCTTGTGGAACTTCATCAACAAAAGGTATGTGGAGACTGAAACTCATCTATCACTTGGAAAGTCTATTTCTACTCTATCTACTATATTAACACATAAGTCGTATTACGATATAGTTTTCTATTATACACATTTGAGATTTCAAGCTGCGTTTATCTCGCTTACATATTTCTCGAAATATGTGTTGGCAAGCTTTCACTTCAATCAAGTTTATCTCATATTCTTGACGAATGTCAGAATATGATCATGTGAAAATTGCCGAGTAACATCTTACATGGTTTGTGTGATACAATCATTTAGTGTAGACTTGGAATGTTTCGTTATGATTATTTCAATATCTTGAAAATTTCTTTGATGCTAATAGTGAGTGAAAACGGCTATTGTCACCCTCTAAGAAAGGTTCAATGATTGAAATAAAGAGATTAGAATCAAGTAACCATGTTTGGATATAAACATAGTGTGTTTCTCACATTTGTGTGTAAGTCCAAAACCGGGAACCTGAAGTATGCATACCCGTACGCGTACGGGCGGTTGTTGGATGTCTGGGCAAGTATGCGTACCTGTACGCATACTAGAGGAAGTCACATGTCCGTGAATTTCTGCTGGAGTTTGGAAGTGTGAATTGGTATGCGTACCCGTACGCGTACTGGCGTAACCAAACTCGGTCCAGCTACTTAAGTATGTGTACCCGTTTGAATACTTGAGTTGGTTACTTTCTAAAATCGGTTGTACATGAACTTAAACATTTATAAAATAAGGAATGCAATCTTTTGCAAACCGTGGCTATAATGTTCATGAATTGATTCGAGTGAATCAAATCGATTTTGCTTCAATTGTGTTATTGTATACTTCTATGAGAATATAACAATTGAACAGCTCTTTAACTAGTTTCATTTGAGTCATTTGAACTAGTTATGGTTAAGATGAATAAGGTTGATATGAGAGTAATCATATGGCTAACTTCGGTTAACTATTGTTGAGCCAACATGGTGTACACGTTTGGGTACGGTTACATAAACCTAAATGAGGGTACATTTCATTTGTGTGTAACAAGCTAAGTTCGATCTAACGGTTGAAAGATATTAGCTTAGTTGAATCAAGTTTTTCATCTAACGGTGAATATTGAATGCTTTGTTACCAAGGTAACTTGGATTGCAAACCCTGATTTGAAAACTATATAAGGAGAACTCTAGCAACTGGGAACCCAATCCCCACACCTCTTGTGTGTTACTAGTTGCATCAACTAGAGTCGATTCTCCTTTAACATTAGGTTTCTATCGAGACCCTGTAGGTTAATGACTTCAAAGACTTCATTGGGATTGTGAAGCCAGACCCTACTATTTTCTTTGTAGTTGCGTGTTTTGATCTTGCCTGATTCTATCGTTTGAGTACTATCTTCTCTAAGATTTTCTCGAGATTTAATCTCCGATAGGCAAGATAAAAAGTAATAACAAACACCTTCGTCTCATCGTTTGTGATTCCACAATATCTAGTTTCGCCATCATACAATTTAGATTATTGTGAGATGATTGATAATACTAGGCTGTTCTTTGGGAATATAAGTCCGGTTTATCAATTGGTTCATGTTCACCTTGATTTATCAAAAGACGGAACAAAAACTCATAGGTATTTCTGTGGGAGACAGATTTATCTATTCCAATAGACTTTTCTGTGTGAGACAGATTTGTTTATCAAGTCTTCGACTTTGGGTCGTAGCAACTCTTAGTTATGGGTGAGGTCAGCTAAGGGAATCAAGTGCGTAGTATCCTCCTGGGATCAGAGACGTAAGGAACGCAACTGTACCTTGAATCAGTGTGAGATTGATTAGGGTTAAACTACAGTCCAGACCGAAGTTCATTGGTAGTAGGCTAGTGTTTGTAGCGGCTTAATACAGTGTGGTGTTCAATCTGGACTAGGTCCCGGGGTTTTTCTGCATTTGCGGTTTCCTCGTTAACAAAATTCTGGTGTCTGGGTTATTTCTTTTCGCATTATATTTTGTTATATAATTGAAATATCACAGGTTGTGCGTTAGGATCAATCAATTAGATAATCCAACCTTTGGTTGTGGATTTAAATTGATTGACACTTGAACATTGGTCTTTGGTACCGTTCAAGTTGTTTCACATAATAATCAGGCTCGCGGATTTTTGTCTGTTTGAAACAGAGATATTAAACTCTTTGATATACTTTTCTCTAGATTGAGTCTGACTGTCTAGTTGATTCTCTAGAAAGTATATTTGAGTAAGCCCTCTCAGATTGCCAAACGAATTGTTGGGTGTGGTTGTTAGACCCCCGCATTTTCATTTTGTATAAGGCCTATTTGAATAAAACTATCAATATTTATTGTGAGTAAAAATTATTATTTAATAATCTTTGTTTCACTATTTGATAGTTTCCGATTGCATAGCCTGTGTGAATGCTTATATTTTATGATATTTGCTTTCGGTTTATGTGATGATTATTTTCGGTTTTTATTAACCTTATTTTTGATCTCATATGGTGATAGCCCTTACGGTTTGTGTGGCTTTTTGATTTAACAGGATTAAGTTCTAGCCTTTGTGGATAGGCTTTATCAAAGGATCATAAGGTGTTCTGATTGAAACTCATATGTGAAAAGTCACAATATGTTGATAATCAATTTATGTTTACATAAGCTGTGTTTAGCATAATATATGTGTTTCGGGTTTAAATTTTTGTTATTGGCACGCATTAGTTAAAACGGTTTCAACCTTTCTCTGGTAAAGGTTGTTTTTGTTGTTGTTCTTTTGTTCTTGCGAGAGGATGACAACAAACTGGGGGAGAGTTCTTATTGAATCGGATATATCTTTCTGGGGAGAAGTGGCTGCGGAAATTGAGGTAACGATTTTTTTTATTGTTAGTTAATCGTTTTTCCTGTTTAAGAAAAGCTTGATTTTATTGCATATATTTTTCTTTTGCTTAACAAAACCTAGGTACAATTGATATTTTCCATTATGCTGTATGGATAATTATTATGAATCAATTGTTTCCTGTTAAGAAACTGTAAATTCTATTGAATTTGATTTGGTATCTTTCTTATTGTTTGGTACCAATTGTTTTTGCTTAACGAAATGCGGTGCAATTGCAGTGTTTACATAAATTATATTTGTTTCAATTGCTTCCGGATTAAGAAAAACTATGACAAGTCAATTTATTTTGGTTTATGTCTATTGTTTTTGCTTAACAAAAGATTGCAGGATCTCGTGTTTAGTCCATTTGATTCAATAACGTCTTCACCATCTAGAGTAATGATGAGTCGAAGAACGCCATGCATCGATGGGAGGTGAGGACCCATATTGACTATCATGAGGTCTTTTCTTGTAGCTGATACAGTCATATTATTTCCCCGATTCATTATTCCATGAATTGCTGAAAACGAAACAAAGTTCATAAAAATTCAAATTAGAGAAACTAAGTTAATTCTGATCTTAGTTAGACTTATCAAATATAAGATTCAGTTATTCAAGTCTAATCGAAAGCCTTGACAAGAAAAACTAGTTAACTAACTTAGTGTTTGTCTTGTCTAAAGGGAGATGTCTAGGTTATTTTCTGGAATAATTAGAGCCTGATAAGAAAAATAGAGTCAATTCTGATCTCTATTTGTGTCTTATCGAAAAAAGTGATTGTACATACACAATTGGTCCGGTTAAGTTATCTTAGTTGATTTGTTGGACTAAGGGAAAATTTCTTCGGGCAATTGTTTCCTTGATAACATATTGAAATTAAATTACTTTTGTAGTTTCGGTTTTGGTATTGGTTATCTAAAATGGTATGTGAAACCTTCGTGCTTAACTCTTATAGGTTGTACAAATCTTATGGATTTGTAAGATCCTTTCGGTTTGCTCTTTTGTTTATTCGTTTCTTTGTCATTTTTTTGTGAAAAAAAGGGGGAGAAATATATGGAATAAACAAGTGATTTTTAATCACTAGGAAAGGATATATGTTCTTAAATGCTATATCTAACGAAAGAGTAAAGCATAAACTAAGGGGGAGAAACATATCATCATGTTGTGTAGTATTTCATACTATAAAAGGGGAATAACAAAGATGTTCAGATTGAATATAACTTATCTTTCCTTTAGGGGGAGTAAAAGCTGTTGTTATTCAAATGTCAACATCGGCATTTATTTTTGAATATATGCAGGTTGTTGTGCTGTTGAAACTTGGAATCAAGCGTATAAAGAATGAGTTATTTTATGTCCATATGTAATAGAGTTTTGTCACTAAAATTGACAAAGGGGGAGATTGTTAGAGCATAGCTAGGTTGAACCCATCAAGCGTTGGTATGTCAAGGTTGGTTGTCATATTTTAGTATCAAAACTCATCTAGAGTCGCTTGATTAAATACTAGAGTCAACTTCGTTTGGGTTAGACTAGAAAGTCTAGGAATGTTGAGACGTACAAGTATTACTCTGAAGGCCTGAAGAAAGTGAAGAAGTAACGATTGCAACGACGACATCATCCTTCCTCTTGAGGTTAGTAATATTGACTTGATCTTGTTTCGATTCCTAACGTATCTTTCAAGTCGTTTTAGATTGAAAACATAACATGCGAAGATATATACATATGAAACTCTAGTGTTAGACTTGGTCATAATAGTATGATCAAAGTATTATGGAATTATATTACGAAGTATAACGCTTGTCTTTTGAACTTCGTAAATACGACATCGACATAATCTGTTGTATAATTACTTGATTATGTGTGCATTATACAGGTGTGATTTCATCCTAGAAAACTATGTATTATTACATTAGTTTAAGGAAGTAGATGGATGAACTTGTTTCATAATCGAAAGGGAAATCATGATGTGTTGATCCGGTTCTTCATTGAATATTTTGATTGATCAATACAAGATGACTAGGTACAACTAATCTTAACTTTGGAAACAAGGTGTGACCGATCAAAATTTATATTGGAATGCAAGTTGTAACAAGTCACAAGTTACTTTGAAATCCAAGATATAACCGGTCACAAGATGAATTGGGAAGTTAGTTGTAATCGGTCACAAGCTACCTTTAGAAGCAAGGTATAACCGGTCACAAGCTACTTCGGGAAGCAAGGTGTAACCGGTCACAAGCTACTTTGTTGAGAAAGGTGTAACCGATTACAACCTATCTTGGGAATCATGTTATATCTGGTCACAACATATTTTAGAATGATGGTATAATCGGTTCCATGAGCAAAACCAAGTTTCCATGGTTCACATATTTCTTCATGATGTGTGTGAACAAGGGTTTTTGGTTTGCTAATATGAAAATCTTCTAGATGTCAACATTATTTGAACATGTACATAGCTCTTATCGTTAATTGTTCAAAAATATTCGTTGATACCCAAGGTGATCCCATACCGAAAAAGTAAAAAGTATTTAATTATGATTTTCATCATATATGTTTTAATTACCAGCAATTAAAGCATATCCTGTGGAAAATATTATTAGTTAATGTGCTAGACTAATAATAGAATTTTTCTATGAGAGTTTTCGGAAATATGGTTTGGTATTTAAGTGGAAATATGAAAACCGAAATTAGGTACTTTAATGTGAATATCTTGAGAATATTTCCAGTTTTAGAATGTCCTTGTTTTCCAAACAACATTGGTCTATAAATAGCTGAGTTTGCATTTCTTGCAAACTATCTTAAGATCCAGGCAAACTTCATTCGTATAGTTTCTCGTGGAGCCGTCTATTTGGAGAGGAAAGTACCCTAATTAGGCGAAATCTCTTACGACCGCTCATTTAAAGGCATTTATGGGATCAAGAAGCTCTACGAGTACCGTTGGTGGGAAACTAGATAATTGCATTGTTATTTTAGTTTTCGATTATTGATTTGATTGACTAACGGTTGTTGTAACTTTGATTGCACCTAGTTTGATTATTTTTGAGAGCATTCTCTTCTGCCATAAGGATCTAAAGACATCTTGTGATAATCCATTGTTAACAAACTTCGTTATGTGTGTCAGTGATCACGAGAGGATTCAAGTTGTGTTGTGCAGGTATTGGAGGCAATAAAAGATTTGAAGACGAAAAAGAATTCTTATCTTGTGGATTTAGTGCACAAACCTTGATCGGATGGGATCCAACTAGAATCGTGTTTATCTTTGATAGACTTGATTGACTAGTTGCGTGAGATCAACATCACCTTATAGTTTCTCTTTGAGATCTACATTGATTGATTGCAAATCTAGAGTTTGATTATTTCGGTAATCAAAGTTTAGATTGATCTAACCAGACAAAGGAGCTTATTAGTTTAAATGGAAGAGCCTTTGTCAACAACTCACATACCTTTATAGCAAAGATTGATTAGAGTGGTTACCAAACAGATTCTTCCTTTGTTGTTTAGAATAAGATCCAAAGGACTTGCTATTCACGTACGCGACTCTCAAAGTCGAAGGCGAAGGGATACTGAGGAAACTAAGTAGCTAGGGGTAGTCTACTTGGTATAAAGTATACGAAGTTGGTATTATATTTTGTACATCGTCTTAATTCTGAGAGTATTCAAAACTGGACTAGATCTCAGGGTTTTTCTGCATTTGCGATTTCCTCGTTAACAAAATATTGCTGTGTCATTTACTTTGTTTTCCGCATTATGATTGTTATTATAATTAAGTAAATTACACACATACGTAACTCCATATCACTTGATATTGATCCTATAGTGTTTCGATTTAATACCGTACCTATTATCAAGTGAACACTTTGTTGTCATATCGTCTCAATCTCGTATCCATAGACGATCACACGAAGTGTGTACCAAATTTGTTGTATTGTCTCGTTTCTTTCCATGGACGATCACACTTGGTAAAGGACTTATAGGTTGATAAATAAAAGATTGTGGTGTATTTGGGTACCCTCGTCTTTTCAGAAGACCAAAAGTGTTATGATATATCGCATATGCAAATCATTTTTATTGAAAAAACATCTCCAAATGATCATAGGATGCCATGACAAAATACTTGTGCTGATATCTTCTTGGTGAACCTTCTTATTCTGACAGTTTACCAAGACGATGTTTTTCCATAAATAAAAAGAGATAAAACAGTTTATAGGTTGGATGTGAAAATTGTTTTTTCTCTTCATATCTAGAAATTCAAATGCCCACATGATCAAGAGAGACACCTCTAGAAAAACTCTAATTATTGTTTATGAAAACTCACTAAATCTTCGACTAAAAATCAAACCTATTAGAGATTTGCTGCTTGGTCCAAAACTCAACCAAGAACTTAATCTAGGGTCCAGTAGGAAAAAGATTTTAACCAGGGGTCCAAAATACATATAATACTGGAAATAACCTAGTTGTCCTTCTATGATATAAGTGTGAAAGAAAGCACTTTCTTCCATTGTTGTTGTTTTTCGTTATTCTTCTCTCCTCCTTTGTTCTTCAATCAAACATCAAAAGAACCAAAACAAACGAGTCACATGATGATATTACCCAGCTAGATTATAGGGAATCATCAAAATCTGGATTTACAATGGAAAAAATCATGTGAAATCATAAAAAAGAAACACGTTTTATCTAAATCTATGAAGAAGTATACATCTAACCATCCAAAAAAGTAGTAGGAAATGATATGAGTCAGTGAAATCAATGGATAAAAATGGTAAGAACAAGAATAATCAGCAGAAGAAACAATAAAAGGTGATGATATTAAAGAATCAACTATAAATGTCGATATGTTCTGTAGGTTCAAACATTAATTCTTATTATCTTCAGCAAAAAAAATATGTACCGTAGGATCTGTAGTTACCTAAAATCGGTGAGAGGATAAAGTGGGATTCTTGGGTTTCTTAAAGTGAGTTACGGGAGGTTGAGCATGAACAGTCTTCGCCTAAACCACGCACAGTAGCCGTTCAAAGGCTGCTTCAGTCATATGAGAGGTTAGGGATGGTCTTAGGGAGGGAAGCAGATGAAGAGAGAGATTAGAGAATTCTAGGGTTAGAATAAGAATTGCTCTGATAGGTTATGAGAAAGATCCTCGTAAATTGGAGAAATATAGGACTTATTTATAGCTGAATTCTCTAATCTCAGGTCGGTGAAGATAAGGATTGCTTGCCGTGCTGTGTGAAGTAATTCTCCCGTCTCTTCAGGAATAGATAAAGATAAACTAGGTTGAGTTTATCTCATTATTCCACCGCCTTTACTCTCTTCTGCGGTGAGAAATAAGCCGGGTATTTCTCACACATGTCGTAGACCGCCAGACCAAAACCCTAATTGTTATCCCCCATTTGTGTGAAGCTGAGTCAGCCTTTGTGATGACGTGTTGAGAGAGAGAAATATTCTCTTTAGCCGAGTTGGATGAGATAGAGAGATATTCTCTGATTTGTAAGAATGACTAGGATGAGTCACGTGAAAAGGCATTGGATGCCTCAGAATTCGTGTGGATAGGAGACTCGATTCCTACATGAGGCTCGTACCTACCATGAGGAATATTCATCCTTATCTGAGATTCCCTGAGAGATTTGAATCTCTCCGAGATTTTGCAAAGAGATATGAATCTCTCCGAGATTTTGCAGACGAATCAAAATATCTTCAAAGATTTTCTTAACGGATCCGAATCTCTCTGTGATCAGCTGGGACTCGTCCCGGAGAGAGAGAAAAGGTTTTGTACGCCCGATTAATGCCTCTGCGAGACTTTGGCTCACTTATCTTTGACCAGCGTATCTTGTAGAGATGTGCTAGGAATCAACTGTGTGTCCATATGATGAGCCAACAAGACCAGTGTATCTCGAAAGGATGTTCTAGGAGTCTGTCGAAAGGGCCCAGAGGTAGCATAACCAGCGTATCTCGTGGGGATGTCCTAAGAGTTATTCGGAAACCTCAGTAAGTCGAGTCAGAGCCTAGAGCAGACATGACCGGTGTATCTCGTGATGATGTACTAGGAATCAGTCATTGATCTCAAATAGGGTGAGTCGTGCTTACAAGAGATATGTATATCTCTGCTCTGGGTCATAAGTCCGTCGGGGACGTATTTACGCATCTACAGAGCCTAAATGACCAGCAGCATCTCGTCGAGGATGTATACTAGGAATCATGGCATCACAATCAGCTCCGTCTCGCGAAGACATGCTGGAATTGTGGCTGTTATGGTTCATAAGTCTACTTGGGACGTTTTACGCTCTACAGAACCTACATGACCAGTAGTATCCCGTCGAGGATGTGCTCTAGGAATCACGACATCACGACCAGCAGTGTCTTGCGGGGACGTATACTAGAAATTGTGGCTAAGGATGCCTTGAGGGCCAAGGGCTTAATCTCTCCCATGAGAGTTGAATTCTGTCTATAGGGTTGAAATGACACTTTTTCCCCTTATCCAAATTTCACCATCTACATGATCGTATGATAGTTCTTATTATCTTCGGTACAAAAAAATATATACTGTAGGATCATACAAAAACATGATCCAAATGTGTTATGTGTACTGAAGGAAAAAGTGTATGATCCAACAATACATATAAATATGTACTGGAAGAAAAAGTATATCCCACGATATATATTGATATATAAGATCGAGCAGTATGATCCCGTAACACATATTGATATGGGTGATCCAATAGTACATACCAATATGTATTGGGTAAAAACCTACTACGCTTGGATACACATTACAAACATAGTTTATGTATGATCCAATAGTGATACTGATATATGTTGAAGGAAAAAAGTGTATCCCATAATATTGATGTGTACTGAAAGATCACGCGAAATCTCGAAATAACAAAAATCAGTCATTTTAAAAAAAAAGTAAAAATAAACCTAATCAAGCTGATGATCAAACGAAATTTAAATAAAAAGAATATGAAGATTTACAACACAAACATGAAGATAGAATCAAATTATTATTATCTTAAGTACATATTGATATGTACTATAGCATCATACAAAAGTACGAATAAAATATGATTTTGATTTGAATCAAGTAGAAAAAAAAAAGAGCTAAAATAAGTTGAAAATATGATAATCAAATCAATCGAATGGCTTGAATCAAAATATGTTCAGGTAAATAACGTAATAGATTTATACACTTAGATCCATTCTCGAATAACTTGAACCATAAAATTTCTTCTTTTTCGTTACATATCCTGATTCATTTTTGAATCTTAACTGCTCATTCTTTTCATAATCACTTTTAAAACTCTTGTTCTTTTAATGTGATTTGAAATATATTCTCTCATTTTCGACAACTATCAACCGAAATAAAAATGAAAGAAGAAGAAAGATCGAAGAAGAAATTATTAAGGATTAGACTTTTCTTTTCTCACTCATTTTCTCTCTGAGTTTTTAGACCATCACCGGTAAAATCCTAATATGAAATATGAAGGGTAGTTTTGACATTAAACAATAAATTTTACTCTGAATTTTGCAAGCCTCACACGTGGATTGAACATGGGGATATGATTTTTGGTCAAAAATCATGAAAAAGAATCAGCCATTAAAACTAAATTCATGGGTGAACCGGCGATTAAACATGTCATTAAAACGGGAGTAACTAGCCATTCTTAGTTCCTATTAACCACTAACAAAACGAAATACCAAATTCGCCCCTCCACATTCCCATGATTTGATTTTGAAGTCTCTTTCTCCTCCACCTCTCACTCTCTAGTGTACTATCTCTTCTCAATTCAACAATGGCTCTCTGTTTCTTCTCCAATGGCTTGAAAATTCATTCACCGAAAGTCCATAACTTGAAAAGCACTTATGTTTTTCAACAACCCATTTCTCAAAACCAATTACACCTTCCATTAAATCTATCAGAACCCACAAAAATTTACAAGAAAAAATCTTGTTTTTCAATTAAAGCTTCAGCTTCTCCTTCTCTTGAAACAACCAAAACTTCATTCAGAAACAAAAACCCAAAAGACATTAATGTATTAGTTGTTGGTTCAACTGGTTACATTGGTAAATACGTTGTCATAGAGTTGATAAATAGAGGATTTAATGTTATATCTGTTGCTAGAGAAAACAGTGGAATTAGAGGTAAAACAAGTAAAGAAGAAACCTTGGAACAATTGCAAGGTGCGAAGATATGTTTCTCAGATGTTACTGACTTGGGTGTTCTTGAAACTTCATTACAGAATTACGGTTCATCCATTGATGTTGTTGTTTCATGCCTAGCTAGTCGTTCCGGTGGGATTAAAGATTCATGGAAAATTGATTATGAAGCCACAAAGAACAGTCTACTTGCAGGTAAGAAATTTGGTGCTTCCCATTTTGTTTTGCTTTCAGCAATTTGTGTACAGAAACCATTACTTGAATTTCAACGTGCTAAGTTGAAATTCGAGGCTGAATTGATGGAAGAAGCCCAAAATGAGAATGGTGTAACTTATAGTATTGTTAGACCAACTGCATTTTTCAAGAGTTTAGGTGGACAAGTTGAGTTAGTTAAACAAGGTAAACCTTATGTAATGTTTGGTGATGGGAAACTATGTGCCTGCAAACCTATTAGTGAACAAGATTTAGCTTCATTTATTGCGGATTGTGTATTGAGTGAGGATAAGGTTAATCAAGTTCTGCCGATCGGTGGACCTGGAAAAGCGTTAACTCCATTAGAACAAGGAGAAATGTTGCATAGACTTGCTGGTAAAGAGCCTAAGTTCTTGAAGGTTCCAATTGGGATTATGGATTTTGCAATTGGGGTTCTTGATGCACTTGTTAAAGTATTTCCTTCATTGGAAGATACTGCAGAGTTTGGGAAAATTGGAAGATATTATGCTGCTGAGAGTATGTTGGTATTGGATCCTGAAACTGGGGAATATAGCGCTGACAAAACACCTAGTTATGGGAATGATACACTGGAGGATTTTTTTGCTAAGGTTCTTAGAGATGGAATGGCTGGTCAAGAATTGGGAGAACAGACAATTTTCTAAATTTACTCGGATTTGTAAGAATTTGCGATTCAAGAGTTATACTTGCACTTCCATTGAAGTTTCAGGCCAATTTTCTGAATACATCTGGATTCGTGGTATGTGGTTCTCTTTCCCTATGTTTTACATGTTGGTGTTATTAAAACCGTACAGTAATCATTGTTTATCGTAAGAGATATAATATGACATATTGATCTTGTAAACTATCTGAAGTCTTCCTACTAATTATGTTCATTTCACGAATGATCTTGTCTTTATGTATACATCTGTACAATAGTATCTAATGATTAGAAGTGATATTGAAGTGGCATAAATCTTCTCCTGTTAAGGTTAAGTTTATAGGTAAACATATTGCATACTTGCATCATTGGTAATCGAGAACATAACCACACATTACATATTAAGAAAAGGAACAGAAACAGAAAAGCTGCTGGAAAATAAGAAACTGATACAAGACATTTACTTTGACATCTGAAACTAAGATTACATAGCTTCAGTTATTTATCGATTGTATCATATATAAGTGTACCGAGCATAAGCTTTCAGAATATCTGACCATGGTACCTAGTGGCAGCCTCATTGCTATTGATAATTGGGGTGTAAGCCTTTGCTTCTTTGATTGCCTGAAGTGGTACTGAAATCCCTCCGTACCTCTTTGCAGCCTCTTGGCTGCTAATAGATGAAGGGACTGTCCCGTGTTGTATGACCGAAGGTTGTACCATATGTCGGCTCTGTGTTGATTCAGTGACATATCGAATTGGGTGTCTTTCCATCTCATTTCGTCCATGATATCCCTCAAAATTTTGATGGGATCCATATGCACCCTCAAATTCGCCATGCCCACTATAGGTATTATTAGTATCAGATCCATGCTTCCAGTTGTCAGTGTTCCCACCATGTCCGTTAGAGGTAGGTCTCTGGTTCCAGTTCATGATGTTTCCAGAGCCTGTCTTAGGATGTGCCTTATCTACATGGATGTCACTGACAAGGCCATCACTTCTTGGATGTCGCTGATGAAGTGCGCTTACAGGACTATGCCCTTCCCAGTTGTGATCTCTGTGAACTTTCATTTGATCATTTGCAGGATAGCTTCCTCCATAATCGTGATCTCTGTGAACCATCATATGCTCCCCACTTGCAGGATAGCTTCCTCCATATTTGTGATCTTTATAAACTTGCACAGGTACTCCTAGTACAGGTGGGCTAGTTCCGTACATATTCATCACAGGTTTGCTCACTTTTTCAACCGTGGTCTGGGTTTGCATCACATGACCATCGTTCGGATTACGCACAACAACTGACTTTTTAACAACATGATCTTCATGGCCATCTAAAAATCCTGTTGTGGTCCATTCATCGACGTGTGTTTCGACCAAGTCTTGTGGCATGTACTCTTCCCTTCTAGCATACCTGTACTCTCGGGCCATTAGTTCAGTTACTTCTAAGAAATCTTTCTGTTATGAGCTCACTTTCTTTTTGAACAATATAGAAAGCTCATGCTTCTCATTTTATAGTAGAGAAACCCCCAGATAGTTCCCCCAACAAGAAATGGTGGGGGAGGAACAGATTCTGCTTTAGGAAAGTAGTAAAAATATCAGTTATTCTCTCTAGATATTTTTTCCAAATGCAACTCAGCTCAGATGATTTACTTCAGAAAGGATCATATTCTGCTTAATGATGGGTTTCAACCTTCTTTGATACGATAAATTATACGTGTTATGCATTTCTTAATTAGTTTGGCACTTTTACATGAATCAGATTCTAATTGATAGTTGATTATCAGAACTTCTTTTAGCCTAACTAATAGTAGTAGAATAAAAAGAACAGTTAGAAGATATAATTCCTTCGGCTTTTTACTGTATGCATGGACTGGAAATTCCTTATCATGGGTCATGGTCATGGAGAATATGTATTTGTAGAAGACTACTAAATGAGATTCGCAGCCCATACACCTGGGTAGGATGGACTAGATCACTAAGATGAAAAAAAACAAACAGTTTAGAACTATGTAAATTCGAACACTTTACGGTATGTTGCAATTAGTTACCTGCCAAGAAAAGAATTACACGAAAGCTTATGATTTTATTAACGGAAAAAATCATCGAAGATGGCATGAGGTCGCCGGTCCTTAACAGATATATGCAAGCATCTCGGGGCGGAGGTAGTTTAAAGCAAGGGTGTGCGAGCCAGTTTAAAGCAAGAGTCCAACTAGAAAATTTCAAAAGTTTTGGGCTTCCCAAGCCCAATTTTGTTTTCTTGCACCCTTAATATTTTTTGCTTCAGAAACTTAGGCGCAGGCCCAAAAAAATTAATATTCTCATTGTCAGGCCCAAGATTATTTTTTAGTTTCGTGACACCCATAATTATATGAAATTTTGAAAAATGTCTGCATGACGGGTTGTGCATCCTAATTTTTCAGGGGTATAATTGGCAACGCAACTTGGATATAACATATCTAAAAAACCGCGCCTTGGAATTTTACAAATTTTATATCGTTGGAAATCTTTTAAAGAGAGTTACACAACGAGTACAAACAACAATATCAAATTTTTGTTTTTCATGAAAAAATCGGAGGTGATCATCATTTTAGGGAAAATTTTCGAAAACTGACTACATATTCGTTATGCAGACTCCAAAAAAGATGCATAACACAATATGCATACACCACAAAAGATGCATAACACGTTATGCAACCATATTTTTGTTCATGCATCAATTATTTTGGTTATGCAGCCACTAAAACGTTGTATATGCATGAATCCAACAGAAAAAGCAGACGCATAATGAATTATGCAACAATTTTCTAGATTGCATAAAAAGTTATGCATCTATAACATGTTATGTAGCCATTGTTTTGGTTGATTTTAGTGCGTACAAATGAAGTTGATGCATAATGCAACCATATTTTCGGATGCATAACAGGTTATGCATCAATTTTCACGACTGCATAACATGTTATGCATATCTTATTGTAGGTGCATGACAAGTTATGCAGTTTTTTTTTATTGCTGGTTTCGATACTAACAAATAAGTTGATGCATGACGTGTTATGCAACCATTTTCTGGACTGCATAACAAGTTATGCAACAATTTTTGTAGATGCATAACAGGTTATGCAACCAATTACATAGCTGCATAACGGATTATACAACCATTAACACGAACACCAATGTGACCAAATACATCGGTAGCTTCCCAACCAATAACACCAACACCTCTGAAAAACGACAACTAAAACTATAAAGTACCATAACAACTCTGAAAAACGCAACAAAACAAAAGTATTACAGTTCACTGAAATGCGAGACACCAAACTTTCAAGCTAAAAAACTCCACCAAACTGCTTCAATCTAACCCAACTTGCTACCAATAACTCAAATCCACTCGTGGAACCTTTGTAGACTAGAATTGCATCATATATCGACCATTAATCCTCAATTGTATCATGGCAGCAGCATCATCTCTTTCTTTAGTAGATTCTGAGCTAAATCAGATGCATCCCTATATCAACCAGATTCTGAGCTAAATCAGATGCATCCCTAACCCATCTCTGCCAACTAACACCATTTTTAGTCGTACCCATTATCGGTCCTCATGAATCATTTGTTCCATGTAATCTTCTCAACCACCGGCTGCTCAAACCATGGCGTCAGTTCTTCTTGAGACTACATCTTCTAATTTTGGGAGAGTGTCTTGAATTCCATCTGCCGAGTAATAACGAAGAAAACGCCATCTCCATTAGCATCTAAAACCAAACCAATTTCAGTTCAAATGAACCCGCAATTGTTGTTGTCAATCACTGCAATTATATCCATTTCTTCCCTATCAGTTCTCCTTATTTCACGGAGTAGCAATACCTTCCTTCCCCGAGTCTTCTCGCTGAAATCAACGGAAGCAGTCAGCTCCATCATCAAATCAAAGAAAACCAATTAAGCAAGCACCCATTTCAGCAAACGAGAGCATCCTCCAAATCAAGTACAAGAACCTCACAGTACAAATTTAACATAAACCCATGTGAACAAACTCATCAATCAAGTCTTATTTCTCTCAATAACAACTCCCGTTGAGATATAAACACCATTAATCACTTCCTTCTCTTCACTGTTATAAATCAAATCCGAGATACACCCACCAGTCCTTGACTTGAGTTCCAATTCACTTCCAACCCTTTCTTAATCCTTCAAAACCTTTGATAACGATTGAATCTTCATATTTGTTGATAACGATTGAATCTTCAGATTCAACTTTGATAAAGATTTTTGTCGATTCTTCTTCGTCGATTTACAGGAAATCAAAGATGAAGATGGTAATGAAGCTGTCTATATCAAGAGAAGAACATAGAAGATGAAATCTGAGATGAATCGGGTGATTTTAGGTTAGTTTGGAAAGAAGAAAAACGAAAATAAAATTTCTCAAAATTATGGGCCTATGCATAATTCTATCACCGAGAATGGGTGCGCGCCTGAATATTTCTGGGCGTGGGTTCACAGTGGAAAAAATCTGGAAAATGGGTTTGTCTGTAGTTTTCACTTTTTACTTCCCCTTAAACAAGTTTCTGGATCCGCCCTCGAAGCATCTAATTTCAAACCCCTTGCAAATTTATATCAACTTTACTGCAGAATATGGATACACTTCAAGACTTCAATTTGAGGACCCAAAGAGTTATGATTACTATATCTTCTTGAAAAAAAGCAAATTATGCTCAAGCCAGAAAAAATACCAGCGATTCTGGACATACCGAGAAAAGTAAACACCAATATAACCTGATTCTCACAGATTCAGTTAGTGGCCTCCCCAAACCCAAGACTAGCTAGGGGTTTGTTTATTGTGGTTCATTTAGAGCATCCCAGTGCAAGGGGTAAAGGTCTTAAAATAGTATGACACCTATGATTTAAGTCATTTTTCATCTCCAATACACGGATTTAAGTCAGAGAAAACCTAGGTCAATAGAGGACGCCTTTAGCAAGCAACTAGGACACAAAAGTGTCAGAGTTTGAATTTCTCAGTTGAATAAGTCTCTCTATTTATAGATGTTCAAGACCGAGGGTTGCTTAAAATTCAAGCTAAGATTACTTGAGATTCAAGCAAACACTTTCTCTGTTTAGATGAAACTCTAATTAGGGTTTCAAGTAAGCATGTGAGAAGCTTGTCTTGAAATCACATAGAAGAATATACACATTGGTCTGGGTAAGTGAACCATGTATAATGATAGTTCTTGAAAAATATGCCTTTAGAACTAGTAAACAATATCGTGGTCATTTAAACCTTTAAGACTTTAATCATGATGCATACATACAAGGTGTTTTAGTGATCAATGATAACCTTAAAGGTGTTTACGAGAGTCATAACAATATTAAACATATTTTTAAAAAGAAGTCTTTGAGCACCTACTAATATTTACTGGGACCGTTGCTGAAACGGTTCGTGAACCTTCAGGCAGTTCATGAATCTAGGGCGCTACGGTTCGTGAACTCAGATGTCAACGGTTCGTGAACTAGGTTCTCCTACTGTTGGCCTTTTGAAAACGCGGGGGTACCAAAATACACCACAAACTTTTTCTTAGGCAACATATATGGACAAACTTAAATATAATTCCGAGAGTTCAACTTAATGAATCTCAATTAAGGAATAATATTCAGAGTTATATCTCTTTCTCTCACAATATGAAAGTTTACAGAGACAGGTCCGTGAACTTGATTTGCGTGTGAGAGTACTTGGGCGATTCCAAAGATCAATTTCCAAGTATCAATCAAGTCATATCCAACAAACAAGGATGGATGTATCTACTTTGTTTAATTAACCTACAACCTGTGATATTTCAATTATGAAGATAAATGATAGTCTCTTTTGTGTATAGTGTTAGTACCCATTTTTGTACTAATTTTGGTATTTTATCCCTATGTAGGTGTTTTTGGAGAAATAGGCTTTTGCGGCGAAATTGGCTCGAAAACTGGTTTTTGCGCTCATGGGAGAAAATTACTAAGGGGTATCCACTTGCTATTCGCACCCCTGGTCCGGATAAGGGGAGGTCATCCCCTTCGTTTGAACGCGAGTTTTGGCAGGAAGATAAAACTTCACCTGCGCAACTTTCTGGCGAGACTTTGGGTGAGATTTTCTCGGTGATTTCCTAGCATTTGGATCTGCATGAAGTTGTGGGATTAAAACAGAGCCGGTAGATGAGTTCTTAACGTAAGAAAAGAAAGTTTCCATTTTTATTTCTTCAAAACAGGAAAAAAAATATATTACGGGTGAAGTTTGGATCTATTTTTGGATAGGAGAAGATATTCTCACAGGATGTTGTTACCAAGCTTGAAGAGATATCAATTAGAGAAGTTTTGAGTTGAAAAAGGAAGAAGAATACGCGTGAAGATTAAACAGGGAAGAAAAAATCCCGTATCTTGCTGTAGAAGAGAAAAAAAAAATTTCCGACAGATTTAGAGAGCCCGTGGTGTATATATAGGGTGGTGAGAGTCCTAAGAAGGGGAATGAATACTTTGAGGGAAGTTTAGAGCCTTAGAGAAGCGAAAAAAATCAACTGGAGGAGAACGAGTTCTGCTGCTGCTGCTGTCGGAGAAGAAGAAGAAGAAGAAGAACATACGACCCACATAGAACAGTCGCAGAAACTGTTGTTGTAGCTTTCATATTCAATACCCTTTGTAACAATTCTTCCAACAGTTAGATTCAGTTCGCAACAGTCTATTCCTTTGTAATAATTATATTAGTTACAGAATCCGCTGCTTTTACACTTTTCACTCTTTTAATCAACTGTTGAACACCAAAGATGTATTTTGAGAACAGGATTAATATGAGGAGCTAAACCCCTTAGCCGAGGCGACGGAGGAAGCCATTGTTCCATGAAAAGTGGTATAATTCTATTTTAATTATTTTTTGCAATATTTTTATATGATTATTTACATAGAACTAATATAGGAAAATTGATTTTTATTGAGTAGTTGTGAGTTGTTTTGATGGAACATGCTAGGTTTTAAAACTTTTGATGTTTCATGCTTTGTGTTTACAACTATTACTTCAAAAATCTATTAGAGGCAAAATATTAGAATCACTTTAAAAGAAAAAATTGCATGAATATTGATTATAGTTTATCACTTAATTGGTCAATGGTGGAATCCAGAGTCTCGGTGTTTTCTTTATATTTTTGATATAACTTATTTGAATTGTTGAGTTTAATTTAAGTCTAAAAAAATCCTTCACAAGTTCGAGCAACGAATCTTTTTACCACTACAACTACAAAACACATCAATTTTTGGCGCCGCCGACGCGGACTTGTTTTTAGGGTTTTAGATTTATTTATTTATTTATTATTTTGTTCTATTTTACGTTTTTGGGTATTTATCTTTTGTCTACAGGTTTTGGAACATAAAGAAAAAATTGAGCCAAGGAGTTTGGTAATGTCGTAAAGACTTGGAGATAAAAATTAAAGCGAAAAGAACGGAAAAGAAGACAATTTTATTTTAGTTATTTTCTTTAGTTATTTTTTTTTTTTAGGGTTTTGTTTATTTTAGGAAAAAAAATTGTATTAGGGTTTCTTTATTATTTTGTAATTTTTCTTTTCTTTTTTTTGGACTTTTGGACTCTGGACATTATTTATTTTTTATTATACCCTACGGAAGGGTACCTTTAATTATAAAACTGTTTGCAGAGAAGGAGGACAATTACGATATTGTCTCTGCACCTTGGGTTCGTACACTAACACAGGAGTCAGTGGCCCGAGTCGACTACAACCGATTCATCCCCCGTCTGGAACGGGAGGTAAGATTCTGAACACTCGCGAATCCCCTGTCAGCGAGTTACTTTCTTCCTTAAGGTGCATATATGCTGAGTACTGAATATGAACATTTATTTTCCTAGTAAAGGGCAATGCCTGGCCATACAAGATAAGGGTTCGGATTTCATCACCGTTCTCTTCTTGCCCGCATTAGGAAAACAATACCGAACGCGAACCCAAGCTTAAAATTTTGACTAGAACAAGACCGATAAGGTAACGAGCTTATAGGAAAGTCGTTCAAAAGGATCATATTGGGTATTTCGTTAGCCTAACTCAAAGTTCAGGAAGATTAATGGAAGTCGATTAGAGCCGCCTTGTAACCCAGGGAAGCGTTGCCAAAGAGGTGGGGGTATCAAAGCTCCTCTGAGCTTCTCCTACTTCTCTTCGACTTACTTTATTCGGATCGTCCTACGAGGTTTGCTAAAATTGTACCCAGTTGCCTCTTGGAAGAGTAGAAGCTGGTCTAGAAACAATCTAAGTGGAGGCATCATGCTTTTTGTTTGCTAGAAATCAATAGGTTTGATTTGGTTGAGTCGTCCTTGATTTGTGATTGCTTACCTTTCAGATTTAGGAAATTCTTGTGTATGCCTGAACGTAAAAGAGACGCCCTAGGTAGATTTATTAAAGAAAAACCTAACAGTTCTAAGCGTCTCGATTACCTTAATCTAGAAAGTCCAATTTTGGGAGAGTCCTGTTTTGAGCATTCTCCTTTTACTGAGGAGAGAATCCCTAATACTCCGATAGTACCAGAAATGGCTACTTTGAAAGCTTTGTTGAATCCGACTAGGACTACTCGTCCCTCGTGTATTAAGTTAGCTGACACAGAAGCCAATTATGAACTTAAACCTGGGACCATATAGATGCTCCCAATCTTTTTAGGGAAAGAAAATGAAAACCCCTATTTCCATGTTAGGGATTTTGAAGAAATATGCAGTACCCTAAGAATTAGAGGCTTAGATGATGATGCTTTGAAACTTAGGTTATTTCCCTTTTCCCTAAAAGATAAAGCCAAATCGTGGCTGTATAGTTTGACTTCTGAGTCAATCGAAACATATGAACAACTTACATCTGCCCTTTTCAATAAGTTTTTCCCTAGGCATAAAACATCGTCGATTAGGACGCAAATCTGCACATTCTCACAACAAGAGGGAGAATCTTTGTATAGGTATTTGGAAAGGTTCAATGATTTGTTAACACAATGTCCTCACCATGGTTTAGAAAAGGTTAGGCTAGTTCAGATCCTTTATGAGGGTTTAGATTATTCAACAATAACCACGGTTGAAGCTCTGTGTCCAGGTGGGTTTGAGAACCAAACTGTTGATGCGGCAATGACATTTTTGAATGAAGCCGCCGAAAAGACCCAACAATGGGAAAATAGTAGGGAACCCCGGAAAACAATTCTTCTAAGAAGAGGAAACGTTAATAGGGTAGAAGGAGGCTCTGAATCAGATGCCAAGATTGCAGCGATAGCTAAACGGTTAGAAGTTCTAGAAATGGGTCACACTAGTGGTAGATTGGAGCCTTTTTGGGAAGGAAAGAATAATGAAGAGCAAGCCAATGATCTTTATAATAACACTAGACTCGATAATCGTCAGAAATTTGACCCATATTCAGAAACCTATAATCCTAGGTGGAGAAACCATCCGAACCTTGCATGGTCTAAGGGCCAGAATCAAGGTCAGTTTAGTAATTCTAATGCTCCCCCAGGTTTTAGTTATGCTAAGAATCCTTCGGGACAAGCTCAATTTCATAATCAGTCGGATAAGAAAATTCTAAGCCTAGAGGAGTCTCTCGTGTTGTTAACTCAGCAAACTGCAAAATTTCAGCAATCAGTAGAATAAAGTCTACAAGCTAGTAACAAGATAGGACAAGAAAATAGTTAGGCTATTTCCGAGTTAAAAACCCAGGTATGTCTGATAAATGAGTCTTTGAGAGAAAAAGGTAGGTTTCCTAGTCAAACACAACCCAACCCTATAGGAGTTCATGAAGTAGGTACAAAACCATTGAATCAATTGAATGCTATTAGAACCCTTAGGAGTGGTAGAATTGTAGACAATGAGGTAACCATGCCCGATAGTGAACATACTGTAGTTCACCCCTTAGGACCACCCATAGCTGAGGTGACCAGTAAAGTTTCTGATGATGTCAATTCAGTCCCTGGGAGGTCTGATTCTGTGCTTTGAGCCCCATTTCCCCAGCTATTAGTACCAACAAAGAAGGAATCGAACTTTAATGACATATTGGAGGTTTTTAAGCAAGTTACCATAAACCTTCCTTTATTAGATGCAGTTAGGCAAATTCCTGCTTATGCCAAGTTCCTTAAGGATATGTGTACGCGAAAGCGAAAACTTAGCGTCCATAAGAAAGCCTTTTTAGCTAGTCACGTAAGTTCAATCATTCAGAACACCACAACTCCAAAGTACAAAGACCCAGGTTCCCCTACCATTTCTTATACAATAGGTAAGTTCCGAGTAGAAAAAGCTTTACTTGACTTAGGAGCCAGTGTGAACTTACTGCCGTACCATGTGTATTTACAACTAGGACTTGGTGAAATGAAACCTACTCAGATGACACTGCAGTTAGCTGATAGGTCCATTAAAATTCCTCGAGGTGTTATCGAGGATGTTCTCATTGAGGTCGACAAGTTTATTTATCCAGTGGATTTTGTTGTGCTAGATACCCAACCTATCCCTGACCCATAGAACCAGATACCTGTGATTTTAGGTCGCCCATTTTTAGCTACGTCTAATGCGATCATTAACTGTCAAAATGGTGTGATGAATTTGTCTTTTGGTAATATGACTATGGAAATTAACATTTTTAATGTCAGTAAGCTACCTTATGAGCTAGATGACACATGTGTTGAAGAGGTGAACATGATAGAAGCCTTAGTTCAGGAGTCATTACCAAACATTTTGTCTGAAGACCCATTAGAAAGTTGTCTATCCCATTTTGGTTTATATTTTAATGACGATAGCACTATTGAAGAAGTAAATGCCCTATTAGATTCTACCCCTGTGTTAGACACTAATAGATGTAAAGCTAGGTTCGAAAAATTACCAGTTTCTGAGACTACCTTAATTCCTTCTTTAGAAGAGCCTCCTAAGTTGGACCTTAAACCACTACCCGACACTATAAAGTATGTGTTTTTAGGCCCATCTGAGACTTTACCTGTGATTGTAGCTTCCGATTTGGATAGTGATCAGGAAAGTAGGCTAGTGAATGTACTTCAAGATAATTAGGAAGCTTTAGGGTAGACTATAGCAGACATTAAGGGTATAAGTCCTACTGTGTGTATGCATCAGATTCATTAAGAGGAAGACTCTAAACCTTCTAGGGAGATGCAACGTCGACTGAACCCTAACATGAAAGAGGTAGTTCTAAAAGAGGTGCTTAAGTTGTTAGATGTGGGTATTATCTACCCAATTTCAGACAGTAAGTGGGTCAGCCCCGTTCAGGTTGTCCCCAAGAAATCAGGTATCACTGTAGTCCAGAATGATAATAACGAGTTAATCCCAACCCGAGTGACCACGGGATGGCGTGTCTGTATTGACTATAGGAAATTGAATAAGGTCACAAGGAAGGATCACTTTCCCCTTCCTTTCATCGACCAAATGCTAGAGCGATTAGCTGGACATAGTCATTATTGCTTCTTAGATGGCTACTCCGGATATAATCAGATCGTTATTGCCCCAGAAGACCAAGAGAAAACCACTTTTACCTGTCCCTTTGGTACCTTTGCGTATAGACGCATGCCTTTCGGGCTATGTAATGCCCCTGCGACTTTTCAGCGTTGTATGATGAGCATATTTTTTGATATGGTAGAACGGTTTTTAGAGGTCTTTATGGATGATTTTTCAGTGTTTGGTTCATCTTTCGATGAGTGCTTGCATCATTTGACATTAGTGTTGACTAGGTGTAAGGAAAATAATTTAGTGCTTAATTGGGAAAAATGCCATTTTATGGTCAAATTAGGAATTGTGTTAGGGCACATCGTATCCTCTAAGGGTATAGAGGTATACAAAGCCAAAGTTGACCTTATTAAGACTTTACAGGTCCCAAAAACCGTAAAAGATATTAGGTCATTCCTAGGGCATGCAGGATTTTATCGTCGATTCATTATGGATTTTAGCTTGATTTCTAGACCTCTTTGCAATTTGCTTGCAAAAGATGTTAAGTTTGTCTTTGATGATGCGTGTTTAGAGGCTTTTGAGAAGCTTAAGAGTTTACTCACTACCGCCCCCATAGTCCAGGCACCTAACTGGAACCTACCCTTTGAGATTATGTGTGATGCTTCAGATTATACTATAGGCGTGTGTTAGGACAGCGAGAAAACAAATTACTTCATGTGATTTACTATGCTAGCAAAACTTTGAATGATGCCCCACTGAACTATACAACTACCGAGAAGGAACTATTAGCCATCGTGTTTGCCTTGGATAAGTTTAGATCCTATCTACTAGGTTCTAAGGTCGTAATCTATACCGATCATGCTGCTTTGAAATACCTTTTGTCTAAGAAGGATACTAAACCTAGATTGATTAGATGGATCCTCTTGTTGCAAGAATTTTCTCTAGATATTAGAGACAAAAAGGGTGCATAAAATGTAGTAGCAGATCACTTGTCTAGGCTAGTTGTTAATCATTCTAATGATTCTCTTCCTATAAGAGATAGCTTTCCTGATGAACAATTGTTCTCTGTTTCCCAATCACCTTGGTATGCACATATAGTGAATTATCTTGTTACTGGTCGAATGCCTCAACATTGGGGTAAACAAGATCGTTCTAGGTTTTTAGCTGAGGTTAAGCATTTCTTTTGGGACGATCCTTATCTGTTTAAGAATTGTCCAGACCAGATTATTAGGAGATGTATACCTGAGAGTGACCAGTCCAGTATTATCTCCTTTTGTCATGAACATGCTTGTGGGGGTCATTTTAGTGCTAAGAAGACTGCTGCTAAAATATTGCAGTGTGGATTTTACTGGCCTTCGTTGTTTAAAGACTCCGATAGTCATTGTGTTTCTTGTGAGCGTTGCCAGAGGTTAGGAACCATTTCCCATAGAAATATGATGCCTTTGAACCCTATTTTAGTGATCGAGATCTTTGATGTGTGGGGCATTGATTTTATGGGTCCATTTCCCAATTCTTTTGGTTAACTTTACATACTTGTCGCTGTAGACTATGTGTCTAAGTGGGTTGAGGCGGTTCCATGTAGAACAAATGACCACATGGTCGTAGTCCAGTTTTTGAAAGAGAATATACTTACACATTTCGGTACGCAGCAAGCTATAATTAGTGATGAAGGTTCACACTTTTGTAATAGACCGTTTGCTCTTTTAATGAAACAATATGGTATTACCCATAAAGTATCTACCCCATATCATCCCACAGACTAGTGGTCAGGTAGAGGTTTCCAATAGGGAAATTAAGCATATTCTAGAGAAAACGGTTAATCCTAATAGGAAAGACTGGTCGTCGAGGCTTACTGATGCCTTATGGGCTTATCGTACTGCGTTTAAGACACCCATTGGAATGTCACCCTATCGTTTAGTTTTTGGAAAGGCATGTCACCTACCTGTTGAGTTAGGGCATAGATCCTACTAGGCTATTAAGCAGCTAAACTTTTCACTTGACAAGGCAGGAGCTCACAGAAAGCTCCAGCTCAATGAGTTGGACGAGATTCGTAGAGGTGCATACGATAGTGCTAAGGAGTATAAGAACAAAATGAAATTTGTGCATGATAAGAATATTTTACGAAAGTCATTTTCTCCAGGTCAAAAAGTTCTTATGTATGACACTCGTTTTCATCTATTCGCCGGGAAGTTGCGCTCTCGGTGGACCGGTCCTTTTATGGTCCGTACTGTTTTTCCTCATGGCGCTATTGAGATTGAGACACCAGACGGTAGTAGTTCTTCAAAGGTTAATGGTCATAGATTGAAGCCCTTTTTAGAGCCTTTTCCTACCGGTGATGTTGAGGAGGTCCCTCTGGAGGACCCTGTTTACCTTGATTGACCATCGAGGCGATTTGTATGTTGTATATTATTTTTGTAGGTTTGTTATTCCACTTCACCCAGGTACTATCTTTCCAACTTCTCTCTTTACTGATTCCTCATGTTATTTATACTTTTGGTACTGTTCTTTAATTAGAAACATTGAGGACAATGTTATATTTAAGTTTGGGGGTGGGGTAGAAACTTTTTGTTACTTTTTGTTACAATAAATAAACTCCAGAGCCTAGAAATTTATGCCTATTAAGGATGGCACTAACCAATATAAGTGGATGGAAGCATTTTGGTTTAAGAGTTGAGGAACCAATCTGACTAGATGGAAACATCTATAAGAGTCTATTCATAAAAGCACGGAGCTCAGGTGTTAGAAATAACACGATAGTTTCACCGTATCTCGGAATCATCTTATTACTTCTGTTTTTGTTTTTGCAATTTTTTATGTTGATGTATGCTGGGTTCAAATAGAGTGATTGAGTTACTAAAAAAAAAGAAAAAAAAAGACCAGACCAGACCAATTAGACCAATTGGAATAAATAACACTTGGATAGCAACATGTGTGTGTTCTCCCTGTCTCCGTCGCCTAAACAAGCGTGGAATGCAGGATCCACGGGAATTACCATGTAATCTGCTGACAAGAAGCATGCGCTTGGATCCAAAAGATCTAATCATGTCGTTAATAAATAAATAAATAAATAAAAATAAATAAAGGTTTATTATAAAGTCGACCACTGGTTCCCTTGTATATGCCAGCTGTGTTGATGTGGATTTAGGATTGTCGACCACTGGTTCCCTTGTATATGCCAGTTGTGTTGATATTAGTCCAGACCAGTATCTCAATCCACTAGGTCATAGGTTCATCTTGGCATTGAAGTCCATTCGCAACCATCTATTTCTATATCCATCTTCTTAATCTATTCATGTGATTTGTTTGATTCCGGATATTGATGTCCATAGTGCGACTATCTGAGTAGAGCTCTGTCACTTATATATGAATTTTAGCATACTTGAGTGCAAACTCATATACAGCAATTGGAATTTCGCATCAGGGTACTTCCTCCCGTAATCAATAAGTATGCCAACCAAGGAGATTCTTTAGTGCATTCCAAGGTTCTGCGTAGATAGCTAGGGTCTAGAGTAAAGGTTTTGTGGGTACACCTCTGGTAAACCCTCCCGAGACTATAACTCGGCCACTAGGACCACCTAGGGGTTTAAAGGCTTGTTGCACATGCTAAGTGCAATCGACGATGCCTACGACAGTGAGTTAGGATTTTATTTTATTTTATTTTAGTTTTGATTTGCTCGGGACTAGCAAATAATAAGTTTGGGGGTATTTGATAGACGCATTTATGTGTCTATTTTCATCTCTTTTGCGTATAGTGTTAGTACCCATTTTTGTACTAATTTTGGTATTTTATCCCTTTGTAGGTGTTTTGGGAGAAATAGGCTTTTGCGGCGAAATTGGCTCGAAAAGTGGTTTTTGCGCTCATGGGAGAAAATTACTAAGGGGTATCCACTTTCTATTCGCACCCCTGGTCCGGATAAGGGGAGGTCATCCCCTTCGTTTGAACGCGAGTTTTGGCGGGAAGTTAAAACTTCACCTGCGCAACTTTCTGGCAAGACTTTGGGTGAGATTTTCTCGGTGATTTCCTAGCATTTGGATCTGCATGAAGTTGTGGGATTAAAACAGAGCCGGTAGATGAGTTCTTAACGTAAGAAAAGCAAGTTTCCATTTTTATTTCTTCAAAACGGGAAAAAAAATATATTACGGGTGAATTTTGGATCTATTTTTGGATAGGAGAAGATATTCTCACAGGATGTTGTTACCAAGCTTGAAGAGATATCAATTAGAGAAGTTTTGAGTTGAAAAAGGAAGAAGAATACGCGTGAAGATTAAACAGGGAAGAAAAAATACCGTATCTTGCTGTAGAAGAGAAAAAAAAGATTTTCCGACAGATTTAGAGAGCCTTTGTGTATATATAGAGTGGTGAGAGTCCTAAGAAGGGGAATGAATATTTTGGGGGAAGTTTAGAGCCTTAGAGAAGCGAAAAAAATCAACTGGAGGAGAACGAGTTCTGCTGCTGCCGGAGAAGAAGAAGAAGAACATACGACCCACATAGAACAGTTGCAGAAACTGTTGCTGTAGCTTTCATATTCAATACCCTTTGTAACAATTCTTCCAACAGTTAGCTTCAGTTCGCAACAGTCTATTCCTTTGTAACTGTAGGTTCTGTAACTATTATATTAGTTACAGAATCCGCTGCTTTTACACTTTTCACTCTTTTAATCAACTGTTGATCCCCAAAGATGTAATTTGAGAACATGATTAATATGAGGAGCTAAACCCCTTAGCCGAGGCGACGGAGGAAGCCATTGTTCCATGAAAAGTGGTATAATTCTATTTTAATTATTTTTTGCAATATTTTTATATGATTATTTGCGTAGAACTAATATAGGAAAATTGATTTTTATTGAGTAGTTGTGAGTTGTTTTGATGGAACATGCTAGGTTTTAAAACTTTTGATGTTTCATGCTTTGTGTTTACAACTATTACTTCAAAAATCTATTAGAGGCAAAATATTAGAATCACTTTAAAAGAAAAAATTGCATGAATATTGATTATAGTTTATCACTTAATTTTTCAATGGTGGAATCCAGAGTCTCGGTGTTTTCTTTATATTTTTTATATAACTTATTTGAATTGTTGAGTTTAATTTAAGTGTAAAAAAAATCCTTCACAAGTTCGAGCAACGAATCTTTTTACAACTACAACTACAAAACACATCAATAAACAATATAATGAGGAAAATAAATAACAACGACACTAGAAATTTTGTTAACGAGGAAACCCGCAAATTCAGAAAAGCCCCGGGGCCTAGTCCAGATTGAACACCAATTTGTATTAAGTCGCTACAGACACTAGCCTACTACCAATTAGCTTCAGACTGGAATATAGTTGACACCGAATTAAACCCTCACAACAATTCAGTTACAGTCGCGATCCTTATGCCTCTTGAATCCCAGCAGGAATCCGCATAAATGATTCCCTTAGCTGACGTCCTTTATAGCCTAAGAGTTGCTTCAACTCAGTTTAATACTTTAAACCAATCCGCCTCCCACAAATAAGCCTATATGTGTGATTTCCTTTTTGATTATAGATCAAGGTGAGACTGGAAATCGATAGCAATAGACAAAGTCTAGATAACCTCAAAATCCGGACTTATACTTCCCGAAGATCATCCTAGATATTATTCACCTCACAAGTATTAAACTGAATCAACAAAGTCTGAGTCGAAGAGAACTTTGATGAGTTCCATCTATCTTGATTGATGGAGCAAGATCAAGAATCGATCAAGATCTGGATACTTGAGCTATCAAGATAAAAGATAGCTGGACCTGACTTCATGAATCCCTGTGAAGTCTTTGTAGTCGCTAAACTCTAAAAGGATTTTAGAAAGAGGACGACTCTAATTTAAAACTAGGACACACCAAAAAAGTAGTGTCAGGATTCTAAGATCCCAGTTGTTTGAGGTTCCCCTTTTATAGACTTTCAAAGCATATGTTGCTTCAGGTTTAAGCTAAGAAAGCTTTAGAACCAAACAAACAATATCCACCATGAGATAAATCTTTGAAATGTGATTGACATATTAAGATATGCACTCTGGTTAGGATGAACCATATCTGAACCGTGTGCAAGGACAACGTTCATAAATGGTTAACCGAAACTAGCCGATTGAACTATAAGCTTAATCATTTTCATAAACACTTAAGACTTTAAGATTGAATCAAAATCATAAGTTATAATGTGATCAATCATGTCTATATAGTGTTCTTAGAGATTTATTCAAATGCTAATTATGTCACAGAAATAATTTTATGTGCATCTCAAAATATTCGACATGGCAAATACGTGTACTTCAACCTTGTTCATGACTATATTTGTCATGGTACATGTACTGGGTACGTGTACCCTTAAAAAATATAAGTTCCGGAATATACATAACTATTCTGGTTTGCACACCGGGTATGGATACCACGCCGGTTATAGAACCAATAGTTCTTTTTCGATATGCATACTAGGTATGCGTACCATTCCAGGTTCACTAGTTCACAGACTTTTTTTGGTATGTATACCGGGTATGCGTACCACTAAGTCACTGCCGAACTATAGCTATGCCGGTACGTGTACTGGGTATATGTACAACGGCTCCGGACCTATAACAGTTTTCCAAGTTTGTAAAACTGGTATGCATACTGTTTTGTATCCAGATTTACAATAGTACTATATTTCTCTCTAGATCAATTCAAAATATTCCCAAATAACAACAATGACACATATCACTGTTCCAGGCTATGTTTGAATGATAATCTTGAATCATAATTTAGATTACGAACAATAAATTTTTCTTAACCGATATTCATCAAGTATGAACAAATGTTCATTAAGCTTAGTCATATATATTTCGAGGACTAATTACAAGATAAACTTGACTCAAAATTCTTGATATGCTTACGATAGTATAATTAGTTATGCGACAACGTCTCATAGACAGAAAGATGAATATAACTTGAGAAATAGGTGGTCCAGTCTTCACTTACCTTTTGTTAAATAAGTTCTCCAAAAGCTTCGGTTGATCTTCGCCTTTAAACGGTAGAACGCAATGATGACTGCCGTGATGTCTGTTTCTCAACTACACTTCTATCATAATCAGAGACTTAAATAATTGCAGACTAGAAATCAACATATAACTTTAACAACTAAATTTGACAACAAGCTTGAGATAGCAACACTTGTGAGTTCGACCGAGCAACGCTCTAATACCTTTCACCAATCAGATCACCACAGTTCGCGAACTGGGATGGTGAACCGTCTCATTCAAGACCTTACGGTTTGCGATCTGGTTTTGCCAACCTTCTTATATTTTGAACATCAGATACCTATGGTTTTCGAAGTGTTTCGCCAACCTACCCTGAGTCCATATTATAGTATAAACTCTTTTTGATGTTTGAAACCTTCCCATTATCCATAGATATAAATATTATTGCTTGGGAAATTTTATGCACAAAAATAGTTCTTGTGAACATCCATTACTTGAATCATATTTTGAGATGTTTATCAAGACAAGCTTGACTTGAAATTTTTTCTTTGCGGTAAATCTACTAGAAGTCATACAATATAATCTCATATAATAGAATGGTAAAGCTTGTGAGTAAATAGAATGGTAAAACTTGTGAGAAAATATAATGCTCCCTGATCAAAATATATATATAATGCTCTAGTCTTCACATACCTTTGTTGATGAAGTTATCCAAATATCTTCGTCGATTTTTAGTCTTCGAGGGTTATTTGGTGATGTCTGATACTCAACTACCAACTTCTATACATATTCCGAGACTTGACTTAAGTAGAATAGAAATCAAGATATAGTTTTTTTCATCTAACATTGACAACAAGTTTGAGATAAAAAACTTGTGAGTTCGACCGAGCGGTTCCCTAACAGCTTTTATAGTGTAGGTCTGTTTTTATAATGTTTTCTTTTCTTGGTCTGTAATCTATAAAAGGAGATTTGCTGGTTGGTCCACATCCTAACTTTTAAATTAATATAGGGTTTATCATAAAAAACAAGTTAACTAAAGGTTTAAAAACCTTTTAAAAAGTGAAAATGACCTACTTATCACCCTGAACGTGTGAACCAACCACATCGTAAAAACCAATTTGCAAAACAGATAACAGATCAAACCTACTTGAATCTCAACATTATTAGGGCATAAAAAATAAAATAGAAAAATAAAACCAAATCTAAAATATTTATCAGATCTAATTGCTTCGGATCAAAATCATCTTATGTAACTTTTGTTACTAGATAATTTAAAAAAAAATAGCAAATCGAACGAGACGTTTCCTTGAGAGATTTATTAGCCTAAATCAACATGCTTCTATTCAAGGAAGGTCTATTTTTGATGCCATTATGATCATTAATGAGGTTCGGCATTCTATTATAAATTAATCAAGTAAAAAGGGGTGGGTGTCAATTAAGATTGATTTTGAGAAGGCATATGATAAGATGAATTTGGGTTTCATTCTTAAGGTGTTACATGATTTTGGTTTTTGTGACAGTTGAAGGGAGTGGATATACTAATGCATATCCACCATCTCCTTCCAAGTCTTAGTAAATGGTGCTCCTGGTCAAGTGTTCACATCTGTGAAAGGGTCGCGACAAGGGGATCCGTTGTCTCCCTATCTTTTCATAACTAGACCAGAAGCTTTATCAAGGATAATTAATAGAGGTATTACTCAAAATATTATTGACACTTACTGTGGTTGGGCTGGTCAAGTGATTAACGAGGATAATTCATCAGTTATTTTCTCTCCTAAGCTGCATAAAGATTGGCTAGGAATGTAGCTAGAGGTTTGAGAATGAGACTTAGTAACAATCCTAGGAAATATTTGGGATATTACATGCAATGGGGTAGAATTATAAATGAGAATTTTGCTGACTTGTTAGTCTCCATGACCAACAATATATAAGGTTGGAAAAATAAATCCTTGAACTTTGTTGGTAGAGATGTATTGATCAAAGAAGTTCTCGACCTTGCTTTAAATCATTTGATGACTACCCTTGGAGTCCCTAAAGGGGTTAACAAAGTTGTGCACATACTTCGAAGAGATTTTATTTGGAAAAAGCGAGAAGGCATCGCAGGTTGCGTGTCATTAATATACAGTGTGCAATCCAACTTGGACGAAGAGGCTTGGTATGAAATATCTTGAGTTGCATAATTTAACATTCTTAACTAAAACTGCTTGGAGAGTACTTATGAATTCTAGTAACGTTGTCTCCAAGTTATATTTATCAAAGTATGTCCGACTCCATTTTGTGTTTTTTCAAATCCGAAGCATGCTTCCTGGTGTTGGAAGAGCATTCTCAGAGGTCATGATATCTTAAAAACAAGTCTAAAATGGTCTATAGGGAACAAAGCTAACATTAACTTTTGGAATGATAATTGGGTTGGCACCATTCCTCTTTCTACAGTTGTGGAAGGTATTCCGGATGATTTAAGGGGGTTAAAGGTATCTCAGCTTATAGATGTTACCTCCTCTCAATGGGACCTTTGTTTATCATTGCTCATTTACTTTATATCAAGTACAATTTCGTATAAAATATATCCCTATTAACTGCTTTTTCCCAAAGCAGGATAAATGGTTTGGAACAAGACTAACAACGGGGAGCCTATTGTTAAAATAACTTACAATTACCTTTGCTTGCAGAATTTTGGTCATTTCGCTGCCAACCCAAATTGGAAAAAGCTTTGGAAATTACGAATTCCTTCGCATCTCAAACATTTTTTATGGCTTTTATGTCATAGAAAAACATTGGTCAGAGCTAATTTATGGAACATGGGACTTGACATTATTGATACTTGCCCTGCATGTCTTACTACCAGAGAAACATTTAAAACATTTATATCAAAAATGTACTTGGACAACGAAAATTTGGAATTGGGTTCAACAAAACTATGGCTCAACATTTCTACGAAGGAGATTCATGTTAATTGGGTGATCAACAATATAAATATCCACCCTTCTTCTGATAGTTCCAATAATTGGTTTTTCCCTTTTCTTCTTTGGGAAATTTGATCTGCAAGGAATATGTGTTAGAGCACTGCTCGGTCGAACTCGCAAGCGCTGCTATCTCAAGCTTGTTGTCAAGTTTAGTTTCCAAAACTATAAGTCTTGATTTCTAGTCTACTTATAGCTAAGTCTCGGATTAGGATAAAATGTGTAGTTGAGCTTTAAACTTCACGGCGTTCATCGATTGAAGACGAAGAACTACTAAGGGGATCTTGTGGAACTTCATCAACAAAAGGTATGTGGAGACTTGAACTCATCTATCACTCAAAAGTCTATTTCTACTCTATCTCCTATTTGAGACAAAAGTCGTATAGCTATATAGACTTCGATTATACACATTTGATATTTCGAGATGAGTTTAACTCGCTTACATATTTCTCGAAATATGTGTTTGTATGCTTTCTCTTTAGCCAAGTTCATCTTATATTCTTGACGAAAGTCAAAAGATGATCATGTGAAAATCTCCTTGTAACATCTTACATGATTTGTGTGAGACAGTCATTTGATGTAGACTCGAAATGTTTCATATTTATCATTCGATCACTTGAAAATTGCTTTGAAGCTAATGGTTTGTGTGAGACAGCTATTGTCGTCTTCCGAGAATGTTTCAATGATTGAAATAGGAGTTCAGAACAAATAACCATGATTGGATATAGCACAGTATGCGTACTTGCATATGTGTTGTCCAAGTCCGGGAACCATGGTATGCATACCCGTATGCGTATTGGTTGGTTATGGAAGTCCGGGAACTAAGTACGCATACCGATATGCGTACTGGCGTGAGTTTCAAGTTTCGGAAATTCAACTGAGTCTTGGAAGGTATGCGTACCCGTTCGCATACTGGCGAACCCAAACTTGGTCCGGCCACTTAGGTATGCGTACCCGTTCGCATACTGGCGAACCCAAACTTAGTCCGGCCACTTAGGTATGCGTACCCGTTCGCATACTTGAGTAGGTTATGTTCTAAAATCGGTTTGTTCATGAACTAATACTTTTATATAATAAGGAATGCAATCTTTTGCAAACCGTGGCTATAATGTTCATGAATTGATTCGAGTGAATCAAAATCGATTTTGCTTCAATTGTGTCTTGTATACTTCTATGAGAATATAAACAATTGAACAACTCTAGAACTGGTTTCATTTGAGCCATTTGAACTTGTTATGGTTAAGATGAATATGGTTTATATGAAAGTGTTCATATGGCTAACTTCGGTTAACTATTGTTGAGCCAACAAGGTGTACACGTTTAGGTACGGTTACCCATATCTAAATGAAGTCACTTTTCATTTGTGTGTAACAAGCTAAGTTCTGTCTAACGGTTGAAAGATATTAGCTTGAGTCTAATCAGGTTTTCATCTAATGGTGAATATTGAATGCTTTATTACCAAGGTAACATTGATTGCAAACCATGATTTGAAGACTATATAAAGGAGAACTCTAGCAACTGGGAAACCTAATCCCCACACCTTCTGTGTGATACTAGTTGCGACTAGAGTCGATTCTCCTTTAACCTTAGCTTTTTCACGAAACCCTATAGGTTAACGACTTGAAGACTTCATTGGGATTGTGAAGCCAGACCCAACTATTTTATCTGTAGTTGAGTGTTCTGATCTTGCTGTTTTCTATCGTATTGAGTACTATCTTCTCTAAGATTTGCTAGAGATTTATTCTCTGACAGGCAAGATAAAAATTATTCACAAACATCTTCGTCTCATCGTTTGTGATTCCACAATATCTTGATTCTCTACCATACGATTAAGATTATTGTGAGGTGATTGATATTTCTACGTTGTTCTTCGGGAATATAAGTACGGTATATCAATTGGTTCCTGTTCACCTTGATTTATCAAAATACGGAACAAAAACTTCTAGGTATTTCTGTGGGAGACAGATTTATCTATTCAATATATTTTTCTGTGTGAGACAGATTGGTTTATCAAGTCTTCGACTTTGGGTCGTAGCAACTCTTAGTTGTGGGTGATATCAGTTAAGGGAATCAAGTGCGTCGATTCCTGCTTGGATTCACAGGCGTAAGGAATGTGACTGTACCTTGATCAGTGTGAGATTGGTTAGGGCTTAACTACATTTTAGTCCGAAGTTAACTTGTAGTAGGCTAGTGTCTGTAGAGGCTTAATACAGTGTGGTGTTCAAATCTGGACTAGGTCCCGGGTTTTTTCTGCATTTGCGGTTTCCTCGTTAACAAAATTTCTGGTGTTTTTGTTATTTCTTTTCCGCATTATGTTTTCTATATAATTGAAATATCACAGGTTGTGCGTAAGTTCAATCAATTGTGAATCCGACCTTTGGGTTGTTGATTAAATTGATTGACACTTGGATATTAGTTTTTGATACCGTCCAAGTTATTTCTTATATTCAATCGGGCTCACAAATTCCTATTTGTTTGATTGCAGATTGAATTGAGAAATAGAGATATAACTATTGATATACTTTTCTTAAGATTGAGTCTGACTGTCTAGTTGATTCTCTTGAAAGTATATTGGAGTTAGTCCATACAGATTGCTAAGCGAAAGATTGGGTGTGGTTGTTAAACCCCCTCTTTTTCAATTTGCTACTCTTCCATCATAAGCATCTGACCCCTCAAGAAGTAATCAACAATGCTATGGCCAGAATTTTCGAATATCAGACTGCCCACTCCAGTCCATTTAACAAGGACCATAACAAGGAGTTGATTCATGTTCGCTGGGAGTGCCCACCTAATAACTATATTAAAGTTAATACTGATGGAGCTTCTAACCAATTTGGATATGCAGGCATTGGAGGGGTTCTTCGAGATGAATATGTTAGATTTATTACGGTATTTGCCTATCATATCTAACCCGATGGGAACAATATGACTGAACTTCGAGCCATCAAGGAAGGACTTCGTCTCGCTCACAGCCTCAACAAACAACAGGTCATTATTGAAAGTAATTACTCCACATACATAATAGGTTTATGTCAAGGAAAAGAGTGAGTCCCGTGGTTTTTCGTTATAAGCAGGTTTATGTCAAGGATAACCTTCTGCAAGATATGCAATTTCTAGTTCAGCAGATGCGTTATGTTATTTTTGTTCACAAATAAGAAAGCAGCAAATGAATATTTATCTGGTCAATGGTTGTACATACTTCCTCCTTTTTTTGGTTTTTATTTTAGTGGAGGATGCGAGGGGAAGGGATTTTCCCTGTCTTGTAAAGCCCACGTAGTTCGGCTAATACATCCGCTTACCCAAAAAGAAAAAGAGAAAAAATAGCATCAAGAATGATGGTTGGGAAAAAAAATGGGATTTCTATTTTCATGATCAATGGCTCACATGAATCCTAAATTAATGGCTACAACTTTTAATCGGTCGGATATTTACTCATTCGGCTAGTAAGGTGATGCACTGTAATGACCCGATCCTCTACCGATAATGTCCCCACTTAGCCATTACGGTTATCTGACAATGTAGGGTTTTTAATGGGCATCGTTGCGGTAATCCAACAAAATCTTCTCGGGAGGTCACCCATCTCGGGATTACTCCCGCCCGAGCACGCTTAACTGCAGAGTTTTCTGCCAAATCTGTAGCTAACTATGCTGAAAAGGCCTCGATGTTGGGAAGATACAAACCATTACTTATATTCCATATGGACAACCACTTCCTAAATTGGGGTATTAGATGCACTATAACATAGTTAGATCGGATTTGTAATATAAATATCGTTGAAGGTAATTTGCTTTATCGGGGTTCATGTCGGTTCGGTTATTTTTAGCACGGGTCGTCCAGGTTGCTCGGTCAGGTCGGATTGGTGTGCAACCTAGATGCATGTTACATATGCACCAACTGAAAAAGATAGTTGCATGTAGTATATGCACCCATTGAAATATGATTGCATACATAAAAATAGAAAATTGGGATAGTTTTAGCAAGGTGTCCATGTACCCTCTGAAAAACGGATGCACGAAGCTTATAAAAACCTAGCTAGTTTCAGGTATACTATTTTCTTCACCCACGTAGATGAGAAGGATAAAGGATGTTTAAAAAGGGTAAAACTACTAAATTACCCTCACTATTAAAATTTAACAACTTAAATCAAATCTATTCAACTTTCTTACGTACTTTTCTATCACCTCATTCCTATTAATTAGGTTTTTGATTGACTTATACATTCAAAATTGAAATTTTTAGAATACATCGGCTGATATGCACGTACAAGTCAGCCGAATGTTCTTGATGTTTTTCATGGTTAAAGAATATCAACCCAGAATCGGCTAAGGTAGACATTCAGATAAACCGATTCTAGTTAAAGGAAATGCTCAATTTTTCTGTAATGTTTTTAGGCTACAATCGACCAATGTATACGTTGGATGTCACAATCAGTTCATAGAAACATCCACACCCGTTGATTATTCCAATCGATCTTTACATAAATATATGTCACAATCGGTTTATGAAAACATCTATATCCGTAGATTGTTGCAATAGGCCTATATATAGATAAATGTCTACCGATTTTATTTGATCATCATAAAGGGAGAACATCAACCTTGAATCGGCCTATTAATACATCAACAACGGCCGACCCTTGGTTAATGTTTTTGCAAAAAAATCCAAAAAAAAAAAAATCATGTTTGGTGATCAATCAACATGAGTCGACTTTTGGGTTAAAAAGATTAAACATCTATTAATCAACCAAATTAACACTAATCTGGAATAAATTGGGCATATCAAAAATAATTGTTTAAGGGGTTTTTCAAATTACTTCAAAATGACCATTTTTGTCTTCTAGTGGTATGTCTCAGATAATTGAAGTAGGCCTCAAATTAGCGAGAATTAAATAAAATGATGTTATTTATGTATTTACTGAAAAACAGATGCATTGTATACGTATTCAATGGCCTGCCTTAGAAAATAAATTATCGATATTTCAATATCTTTTATTTAGGTATTACCTATTTCCCATCCCCACTTACCCTATTTCCCATCTCAGCCATATTAATCGGATTTTGTAAAACTCTTCTTAAATTGGGTAGATAAAACTCACTCTAATATTTTTCCATATTTAACTGAATTTTTGGCACCACCACCACCATCATCAAATTGATTAGGTTAAAAATTAATTATTAAATCACCATTTTAATTAGGTTTGACGATCCGTAAAAATTGATATTGTGGAGTATGGACAATTAAAGAAAAACGATCTATTAATATACCATTATTAATTTTTGGGATTATTGAATACTCCAATGGCAACCTAACTGAAATAGCAAATATCTATAAGAATTATATGTTTATCTTGATTTTAGTTCGTTTACGTTATTTCCATCGCATCAATATACACGTTTAATAAAAAAGGAAAAGTTAATTACTGATTATGCGGTTTGGTTATAGTTCTTCTCTGTCTCGTTTTGGTACAAAATTTCTATAAGATCATTCATCATGTCTATGACACAAAATGTAATATATAGCATCAATGATGGTAATATATATTTAAGGTGTCACTGTTGGAAGTAAAACTCAAATAGCTAAGTTTACTGTGCTAGTTTAATTTCAAAATCAGTTTGAATAAGTCTTCCAACTTAGTCTTTTCTTTGCACAAGTATTTAGGAGTTTTATTTGCAGTCAGTTTCGTTTATTGTTTCTACTGGATAGTTTTTGTAACACCTTTATAAGGTGAAGTTTCCAGTTCATTTGATATGTGAACTGAGTATTAAGAATTGAGTGATCAATAAACTCACTTTCTATTAAATTCTTCTTTTGCTATTTATTTGTGTGATTTATAGTATATTGCAGGTACTATTATTCTACATTTGGTATCAGAGCTAGAGACGATACTTAAGTTTCCGCTGTTAACGGTCTTGAAGATTAGGTGTTCGATAAAAAGCTACAATGAAAGAATCACTACAGCCTCAAATTCCACAGTTAAGTGGGAAGAATTACGATCGATGGAGCATCCAGAATAAAGTCTTGTTTGGTTTTCAGGAGCTTACGAAGATTGTTAAGTATGGTTTATTCGATGTAGATGATCCGGCAGTTGGTGCAGCTCTTTCTCAAGCCAAAAGGGATGATTTGAGAGAGAACAGAAAGAAGGACAAGAAAGCGTTGTACTTCATACACCAAGCCCTCGATGATACAGTCTTTGAAAAGATTTCAGCTGCAAAAAAATCTAAGCAAGCATGGGACATCTTGCAGAAAGCTTACAAAGGCGATGACAAGGTGAAAAGCGTAAGGTTGCAAACCTTACGAGGTGAATTCGAATCTCTATCTATGAATGAATCTGAATCTATTTCTGATTACTTTTCTCGAGTTCAAGTTGTTGTGAATCAGTTGAGAGTTAATGGTGAGACTTTAGCTGATTCTCGTGTTGTTGAAAAGATCATGCGATCTTTAACTGAAAGTTTTGATTACGTTGTTGCTGCAATAGAAGAAGGAAATGATATGTATACTCTAACCATTGAAGGATTAGAGGGTTCATTGTGTGCTTATGAGTACAGGATGAAGCAGAGAAAGACAAGTTCTTTGGAACATGCTTTGAAAAGCAAGGTTGTTATCACTGAAAAGGGAAGCTCCAACAAATGAACATCATCAAGTTCAGGCAAAAGTGACTCCCCATGCAAGAAAGATAAGTCCAAAGTTGAATGCAACCACTGTGAAAAACTTGGACATTACAACCAAAATTATTGGTTTAAGCCAAATAAGAAGACGGAGCAGGCAAACTTTGTAGATATTGAGGAACCAAAAAAGTTGTTCTTTGCTTGCAGTATTTCGCAAGACAACGGTGACAGCAAGAATACCTGGTTTTTGGACCCAGGTTGCAGTAATCATATGTGTGGCAGCAAGGAACTATTTCCCCACTTTGATGAATCTTTTCGTGGAATAGTGAACTTCGGGAACAAAGCCAAGGTTCCAATGTTGGGTAGGGGTAAAGTTCTCATTTTTTTAGACGATAACTTTCACCATTGTATCCTTGATGTTCTTTATGTAGCAAGTTTTCATTGGAACCTGTTTAATATGGGTCAATTATCTATGAATGGGCTTCGTTTTGTCATTGATGATGGTGTTTGCAATATTGAGAACCGTAAGAAGGAGCTTAAAAAAGCGGGGGTCTAACAACCACACCCAATATTTCGTTCGACAATATGCATAGACTAACTCCAATATAATTCCAAGAGAATCAACTAGACAGTCAGACTCAATTAAGGAAATATATCCAAGAGTTATATCTATGTTTCTCAATGTAATCAGCAAATAAAACAGATAGAATCCGTGATTATTATGAGAAACAACTTGAACGGTACCAAAGACCAATGTTCAAGTGTCAATCATTTTAAATCAAAAACCAAAGGATGGATTTACCAATTGATTGAACTATGCACAACCTGTGATATTTCAATTATATAAATGAATATAATGCGGAAAAGAAATAATACAGACACCATAAGTTTTGGTAACGAGGAAACCGCAAATGTAGAAAAACCCTGGGACCTAGTCAATATTTGAACATCATACTGTATTAAGCCGCTACAGACTCTAGCCTACTACAAGTTAACTTCGGACTGGAATGTAGTTGATCCCTAACCAAGTCTCACACCGATTAAGGTACAGTCGCGTTACTTACGGCTATGAATCCCAGCATGACTCTACGCACTTAATTCCCTTAGCTAATCTCACCCACAACTAAGAGTTGCTACGACCCAAAGTCGAAGACTTTTTAAACAAATCTGTCTCCCATAGAAAAGTTTATTCTGATAGATAAATTTGTCTCCCAAAGAAATACCAATGAAGTTTTGTTCCGTCTTTTGATAAATCATGGTGAACAAGAACCAATTGATAATCCGGTTTTATATTCCCGTAGAACAACCTAGAAATATCAATCACCTCACAATGACTTAACTATATGGTAGTAGAACAAGTTATTGTGGAATCACAAAGAATGAGACGAAAAGCTTCGTGATTACTTTTTATATCTTACCTATCGGAGATAAGTCTCGAGCAAATCTTAGAGAAGATAGTACTCAATACGATAGAACAAGTAAGATCAAAACACGCAACTACAGAGAAAATAGTTTGGTCTGGCTTAAGAATCCCAATGAAGTCTTTAAGTCATTAACCTATAGTGGTTTTAGGAAAAACCAAGGTTAAAGGAGAATCGACTCTAGTACGTAACTAGTATCACACAGGAGGTATGGGGATTAGGTTTCCCAGTTGCTAGAGTTCTCCCATTTATAGTCTTCAAATCAGGGTTTTATAGCTTTGAAACAAAGCAATCAATATTCACCGTTAGATGAAATCCTAATTTAAGATTCAATCTAAGTTTGTTTAAAAACAAAGCAATATCTCTCCACCGTTAGATGGTCTTAGCTTGTTACACACAAATGAAATATACCTTCATTTAGATATGGGTAACTGTACCTAAACGTGTATATTGAGTTGGCTCAACAATAGTTAACCGAAGTTAGCCATATGAACACTTTTGTATTAACCACATTCATTTAACATTCTAGATCAAATGATAATCAAATGAATCTAATTGTGTTACTCATAGAGATGTTCAATTGTTTATATTCTCATAAAAGTATACAAGACACAATTGAAACAAAATCGGATTGATTCAAAAGAATCAGTTCATGAACATTTAGCCACAGTTTGCAAAGATTGCATTCCTTAATTTATAAATGTATTTGTTCATGAGTATGAAATCATACTTAACCGATTTTAGAACTTAAACCAACTAAGTTTTCAAACGGGTAAGCAAACTTAAGTTCCGGACTTTGGTCTTGTCCGACAATTCGCTAACGGGTATGCATACTGTCATCCCGGACCTAACTCGGGTGAAACCGTTCGCAAACGGGTATGCAAACTTGGTTCTCTAACTTTGAAAGTTAACACCGTTCGCTTACTGGTACGCAAACTTGGTTCCCTGACCTGAATCATACTACAACAGTTCGCATACTGGTATGCATACTATGCTATATCCAGACAATGGTTATTTGTTCTAAACTCCCATTTCAATCATTGAAACATCCTTAGAAGACGACAATAGCTGTCTCACACAAACTATTAGCTTATAAGTAATTTTCAAGTGATCGAATGATCAATACGAAACATTCCAAGTCTACATCAAATGACTGTCTCACACAAATCATGTAAGATGGTTCAAGGCAATTTTCACATGATCATCTTTTGACTCATTATTTAGTTTCCACCAAAAAAATTTTTTCCAACTAAACTTGTCAAGAATAATGATGAACGCAGTTAAAGCAAAAACCTTTCCGACACATATTTCGAGAAAGATATAAGCGAGTTAAACTCAGCTCGATATCAAATGTGTATAATGTGAAAGTATATATAGCTATACGACTTAGCCTCAATAAGAGATAAAACAGAATAGACTTCTGAGTGATAGATAAGTAAACCCACATACCTTTTGTTGATGAAGTTCCTCCAAGCTCTCCTCAGTAGATCTTCGTCTTCAATCGATGAACGCCGTGAAGTCTAAAGCTCAACTATACATTCTATCCTAATCTGATACATAGTTATAAGTAGACTAGAAATCAAGACTTATAGTTTTGATCACCTAAACTTGACAAAGAAGCTTGAGATAGAAACGCTTGCGAGTTCGATCGAGCAGTGCTCTAACAATCCCCCTCTTTGTCAATTTTAGTGACAAAACTATCAATACATATGGATTACAAAATACATAAACTTTGTAGCTTTTCATCCAACATGCTTGATTTCCTTGGTTCTTCAACATTCCTTTAATTCTTCGTCACTCCAAGTACTCCAGTGATTCTGAACGTGTTCAACTCAGCATCAATGTTGTTGTAGATCCGTAGCCATAATAATAAGAAAACAGATGTTCTTAATTATTATTATACAGTGTCATAGTCTTATTACACATCATCAAAGTTCAATTCTATCCCAACTTTGACAATAATACTACGGTGATATGTGTCACTCCCCCTTAGTCAAGACTTCATCTCACAATGAAAACCACTCCCCCTTACATAATGATTCGTAAACCATATGTATGTATTGTGAACAACAAAATAATTCTCCCCCTTTTTGTCAATATAAATTGACAAAGGTACGAAAACTAGCGGGATCATAATGAAATTCTCAAAGAGATTATTCATGACTAAAAGAGAACATATCAACTTTGTTTCGATGATTTCACATAGTCGAAATCAAGGAGTTTATAAGGATACAAGATAACTCCTACAATATTCCACAACCGCACTCCCGAAAAAGATTTGGCAATTAAGCACAAGTTTAATTAAGAAATCTCCCCCATAAAATGTCATTTCCGAAAGAACAATAAGAGCGACCTTGCTTTTACAAGAAAAGAAGGATTTCTTTGGACATTAACAAATCACATGAATCATCGATTTGTATCAAGAAAAATCGAATAAATTAACCACAAGAGAACTTAATGATTAATTTAATCGGAAATGCTCAACATAAGAGAACTTACGGAGCCATACAGTACTTTCACATAAAAGTGGATCATGGAAAGGTCAATACTGTGGAATATTCAAAAGTTCATTATATCTTTTATCAATATTTGCATAATGACACAATAGTCTTGACATATGAGATAATTATAGTTCACGGACGTAAACACACATATCCCATCATTTTTTTTGCAATATATAAAACCAATAAAGATTAATACTGCAAAATCATCTTCCAAATAACTTAGAATTTAAATAAATAAATTTAAAACATTGCAAGATGAAAATCGTTGGCAATAGCTATGTGTAATCACAATATTTGTTATTCCAAACCCTAGTTATCCTTCTTAAAACACAAGAATAAATTCTCATAAGAAGTTTCCTAGACATTAAGATTCTTGAAAAATTCTTTATCGTCCCCGTACTCCTTGTCGTCAATAGACATTGGAACATAAGTTTGTGAAGAAAGGAGTCAATTCCAACAAACCTTCTTGACTGATGCCGAACCAGGGCCTTTTGAATTTCAATAGTTCTAAAAACAATAGCCTTTATTTGCTGAATCTCCTTCCTTGTTTCCTTCAACTCTTCAAGAACACCAGAAAACTTCTGAAGATTTGAGGGATTAGCCCTTGGTTTCTTCATATTCTTCATTTTTCTCTTTAGAGTTGTAGAGGGATGAGATTTACCTTTTTCCTTCATGATTGATGGCTTAACAATCATATTAACATCTTTTCCATCAGTAGACATGATGCTTGGAGTCTCCATCAAAATATGGGAATGTGAAGAAAACACACAAAACTGACTCCACAAGCACCCTTTTGATTACAAAAAAGGTTTTTTTAGAGAAGGAAAAAAGGAATGTAGGGCTACGGAACCTATATAAAAATTAGGATTCACGTAAGACCAACTCTTAACCCTAAATAAGGTAGAATTGTCGATTTTAACCCCTCTTTTAATGATCAAACAGGGAAAACCTTTTCAATACCAATTTAAGATATGAAAAGATCAACAGAATTCCAGAGAACAAAAAGAAAAAATAAACAAAAAATTTCTTTTCCTAAAGCCCAATTTGTGCTCAACTCTTGTCTCTTTGAAATCAGGCACGTGAGACAAGATGCACTCTCAACACAATTAGGTTGTGTTGGGGTGAACAATAATTTGTCCACTAAGTAATCCCTTTAAGGAATTTTCTGTATCCTTTTTCGTAAATCGTTTAGACCTTGTTCTTTTCTGTAGAGGTTTATCTTTTTCTTTAGAAATTAACATCTTCGGAGATGAATTAAATTTACACACCAAAGATGTATTCGACTTCTGAACAAGTTTGAGCTTGTTTGCAAATCGATTTGCTCTCCGTTGAAGTTTGTTGACATATATTATTTTATGTTTGTACTTGAAACACTTAGAGAGTTCATGACCCTTAAAAGTACACTAAGAACATGTCAATGTGGAGGATAGTTCAGACACTATAGCTGAGCATGCTATTAAAAAAATTGAGGTACCTGAAACATGTGAGATAGAAGTTTCAGTAGATAGGGAAAAATCCATTTCATCCTCCAAAGTGGTTGAAGAAGTTTCTCCAAGAAGAATATCAATATTGATGTACGTATTGCTACAATTATCAAAACCAATGTTTTCACCAAGGAGTGCAACACTTGATTTTTCATTTTCATTTGAATCATAGTGATCAGACATTTCATCAAGAGTTGCAGCAAGATCTTTGTTCCAGTGTATTTTCTATGATTTGGACACTCATTAGCAAAATGACCAAAACCTTTACACTTGAAGCACTGTGGCATATCCTCATTATCAGTATCGACAATGTCCCTATTTTTAGGAGGGGCACGGTCATGAGGTTTGACTGATGACATGGGTTTATCTCTGATGAACCATTTACTTCTCTTCAAAAGAAGATCTCTAAACTGTCTTGTGATCAGTGAGACTGAGTTGTCAAGATCTTCATCTGATGAATCAGTCTCAATAGGAACAACTACAGAGTTGCCAACACTTTTACTTTTGTCAAGTAATTTAGTGTTCTTTTGTGCTTTGAAAGCAATATCCTTTCCAGATTTGGATGTATGCTCATGATCAAAGATCTTTCACTTCCCAAGAAGAGTATTTCTGGAAAGTATATAAAGGTTATTTCCTTCAACGATGGCATGTTTCTTAGAATCGTATAAGGCTGGCAATGATCTGAGAATTTTCATCACAATGTCCTTTTCAGGAATAGTCTTACCTAATGCAAAAGAAGCATTAACAATTTCAGACACTTTGTGATTAAACTTATCAAATGAATCTTCATCAGCCATACAAAGGTTTTCCCAATCAAAATTTAGGTTTTGAAGCCTAGCTTCCTTTTCAGAGGTATTCCCTTCAAATACGGTTTATAAGATATAACAAGCATCTTTAGACCGAGGGCACGTAGTCACATGGTGCTGAAGATCTGGGGTAATGGCATGTATGATAGCATTTAAGCCATCAGAATTTTGCTTTGCAGCGAAAACCTTGTCAGGTTCATACCTACAAATATCCTTTGCAACAGTTACACCGTCTACTGTAACCATTGGGGGATTTTTAGCCATTAACAACATAAACCCATGATTAAAAATCACGTGCTTGAAGAAAGGCACGCATAGCAATTTTCCACCATAAGTAATTCGATCCATAAAAGACTGGCGGTACGTTTATAGAGATAACGCTTCTGTCCATGGAGTCAGATTGCTACAAACACAGACTTATGAGGTCTTTAACGTGTTTGCCTGCTCTAATACAATTTGCAAAAGCGGGGGTTTAACAACCACACCCAATATTTGTTTCGGCAATATGTATGGACTAACTCCAATATAATTCCAAGAGAATCAACTAGACAGTCATACTCAATTAAGGAAATATATCCAAGAGTTATATCTCTGTTTCTCAATGTAATCAGCAAATCAAACAGATAGTATCCGTGAGCCTGATTATTATGAGAAACAACTTGAATGGTACCAAGACCAATGTTCAAGTGTCAATCATTTTCAATAAATAACCAGGTTGGATTTACCAATTGATTGAACTACACACAACCTGTGATATTCAATTATATAAACGAATATAATGCGGAAAAGAAATAACACAGACACCAGAAGTTTTGTTAACGAGGAAACCGCAAATGTAGAAAAACCCTGGGACCTAGTCCATATTTGAACACCATACTCTATTAAGCCGCTAAAGACTCTAGCCTTCTACAAGTTAACTTCGGACTAAAATGTAGTTGAGCCCTAACCAAGTCTCACACCGATTAAGGTAAAGTCACGTTCCTTATATTTCTTAATCCCAACAGGACTCTACGCACTTGAGTCCCTTAGCTAATCTCAACCACAACTAAGATTTTCTACGACCAAAAGTCTAAGACTTTATAAACAAATCTGTCTCCCATAGAAAAGTCTATTCTGATAGATAAATCTGTCTCCCACAGGAATACCTATGAAGTTTTGTTTCGTCTTTTGATAAATCAAGGTGAACAGGAACCAATTGATAGCCTAGAAATATTCCTATAGAACAACCTAGAAATAACAATCACCTCACAATAGCTTAACTATATGGTAGTAGAACAAGTTATTGTGGAATCACAAAGAATGAGACGAAGAGCTCCGTGATTACTTTTTATATCTTACCTATCAGAGATAAATCTCGAGAAAATCTTAGAGAAGATAGTACTCAATACGATAGAACAATTAAGATCAGAACACGCAACTACAGAGAAAATAGTTGGGCCTGGAATCAGAATCCCAATGAAGTCTTTAAGTCGTTAACCTATAATGGTTTTAGGAAAAACCTAGGTTAAAGGAGAATCGACTCTAGTACGCAACTAGTATCACACAAGAGGTATGGGGATTAGGTTTCCCAGTTGCTAGAGTTCTCCCTTATATAGTCTTCAAATCAGGGTTTGATAGTTTTGAAACAAAGCAATCAATATTCACCGTTAGATGCAATCCTGATTTAAGATTCAATCTAAGTTTGCTTAAAACCAAAGAAATATCTCTCCACCGTTAGATGGTCTTAGCTTGTTACACACAAATGAAATATACCTTCATTTAGATATGGGTAACCGTACCTAAACGTGTATATTGAGTTGGCTCAACAATAGTTAGCCGAAGTTAGCCATATGAACACTTTTGTATTAGCCACATTCATCTAACACTTCTAGATCAAATGATAATCAAATGAATCTAATTGTGTTACTCATAGAGTTGTTCAATTGTTTATATTCTCATAAAAGTATATAAGACACAATTGAAACAAAATCGGATTGATTCAAAAGAATCAGTTCATGAACATTTAGCCACAATTTGCAAAGATTGCATTCCTTAATTTATAAATATATTTGTTCATGAGTATGAAATCATACTTAACCGATTTTAGAACTAAAACCAACTAAGTTTGCAAATGGGTACGCAGACTTAAGTTCCGGACTTTGGTCTTGTCCGACAGTTCACGAACGGGTATGCATACTTTCATCCCAGACCTAACTCAGGTGAAACCGTTCGCAAACGGGAATGCAAACTTGGTTCCTGGACTTTGACAGTTAAAACCGTTCGCATACTGGTATGCAAACTTGGTTCCCGGACCTGAATCATACTACAACAGTTAGCCTACTGGTATGCATACTATGCTATATCCAGACAATGGTTATTTGTTCTAAACTCCCATTTCAATCATTGAAACATCCTTAGAAAACGACAATAGCTGTCTCACACAAACTATTAGCTTATAAGTAATTTTCAAGTGATCGAGTGATCAATACGAAACATTCTGAGTCTACATCAAATGACTATCTCACACAAATCATGTAAGATGTTTCAAGACAATTTTCACGTGATCATCTTTTGACTCATTATTTAGTTTCCAACAAATAAATTGTTTCCAACTAAACTTGTCAAGAATAATGATGAACGTAGTTAAAGAAAAAAACTTTCTGACACATATTTCAAGAAAGATATAAGCGAGTTAAACTCAGCTCGAAATATCAAATGTGTATAATATGAAAGTCTATATAGTTATACTACTTAGTCTCAATAGGAAATAGAATAGAATAGACTTCTGAGTGATAGATAAGTTTTAGTCTCCACATACCTTTTGTTGATGAAGTTCCTCCAAGCTCTCCTCAGTAGATCTTCGTCCTCAATCGATGAACGCCGTAAAGTATAAAGCTCAACTACACATTTTATCCTAATCCGAGACATAGCTATAAGTAGACTAGAAATCAAGACTTATAGTTTTGATCACCTAAACTTGATAAACAAGCTTGAGATAGAAACGCTTGTGAGTTCGACCGAGCAGTGCTCTAACAAAGTTGATTGCTAAGGTAAAAATGACCAAGAGCCGTTTATTTCCTTTGCCTATAAAATCAGAAATTGTTTGTGCTTTCAGTGGTATTGTTCTTGATGATAATTGGTTATGGAACTTTCGTTTTGGTCATCTTAACTTTAATGGGTTACATTCGTTGGAAAAAAAAGAAATAGTTACAGGTTTACCTTTATTGGAAGACTTTAACCGAGTATGTGAAGGTTGTGTTGTGGGCAAGCAACGCAGACTTTCGTTTCCAGTTGGAAAGTCACGAAGATAAACCCAAGAGCTGGAGATAGTGCATTCTGATCTTTGCGTCCCTATTGAGACTGTATCATATGGAGGTAATCATTACTTTCTTACTATCATTGATGATTACAGTAGAAAGACTTGGATATTTTTATTGAAGAATAAATCTGATGCTTTTGAAACATTTAAGACGCTTAAAGCTTTTGTCAAAAAACAAAGTGGAAAGAGTTTGAAAGTACTTCACACTGACAGAGGTGGAGAGTACAACTCAAATGTTTTTAGTGATTACTGTAGAATGCATGTCATGAGGAATCAACTTACAGCTAGTTATACTCCACAACAAAATGGAGTTGCTGAAAGAAAAAATCGGACCATTATTGAAATGGCTCGTAGTATGCTGCATTATAAGAATCTACCCAAAATTTTCTGGGCCGAAGCCATTGCTTATACTACTTACATTCTTAACAGGAGTCCTACTAGTAGTGTTCACAACATGACCCCGGAAGAAGCATGGAGCGGTTTTAAACCTAATGTTGCAGCTCTTCGTGTGTTTTGGAGTATTGCTTATGCTCATGTGCCAGCTGAAAAACGACAAAAGCTTGATGCAAAAGGAGAGAAGTGCATCTTCCTTGGCTATAGTGATACAACTAAGGGGTACAGGCTGTTTAATCCTATCACCCGTGCTATTACAATCAGTAGAGATGTTGAGTTCTGTGAAGATAAATCATGGAATTGGACAAGAACTAAAAAGTTATAGTTGGGAGTTGAATTAGATTCCATCGACAATGAAGAAACACAAGCCGAGGCAGAAGTTCAAGAACCAAGTACACCTTCAGTTCCAGACGGTCCTTTAACACCAAATAATACTTCAAAACCCGATTCTTCACCTCAGCAAGTTCAAGTAACTCGTGTTTCAAAACGAACTCGTAGTATGCCTGCACGTTTACAGGATTATGTTGTAACTAATGACAATGAGGAGTCTTATGAAGAAATTGTTAGTTTTGCATTGTCTGCAGATTCTGATCCTATTACTTATATAGAGGTAGTGCAGGATGATGGTTGGGTTCGTGCAATGGATGATGAAATTCATTCTATTGAGAAGAATGACACATAGGAGCCGACTACACTTCCTCCAGAAAAGAAACCCATTCGAGTTAAATGGGTTTACAAGACAAAATACAAGCCTAATGGAAGTGTGAACAGACTTAAGGCGCGACTTGTTGTGAAAGGTTATAAGCAAAAGGCTGGCATCGACTATTATGAAGTGTTCGCACTGGTAGCTAGAATGGAGACCATCCATATTGTTATTTCTTTGGATGCTCAAAAGAAATGGAAAATTCATCAAATGGATGTTAAATCTACGTTTCTGAACGGGGTACTTGGAGAGGAAGTGTATGTAGATCAACCAATTGGGTATGCAAAGAAAGGCGAAGAAGATAAAGTGTTCAGGTTGAATAAAGCTCTCTATGGGCTTAAACAAGCATCGCGAGCCTGGTAATCTCGTATCGATTCTTATTTTCTTGAATATAGTTTTTAGAAATGCCCATATGAGCCCACTATAAATGTGAAGACTACTACAGATGGATATATGGTTATTGTTTGTTTATATATGGATGATTTGATATTTACTGGAACTAATCAAAACATGATTACTGAATTCAGGGAGGCAATGATTGGTCATTTTGAGATGACTGACGTGGGTCTTTTGTCATACTTTTTTGGACTTGAGATTGAACAGGGAGATGATGAAATTTTTGTATCTTAGAAGAAGTATGTTGCTGACATTTTGAAGAGGTTTAAGATGGACTCTTGCACACCTATAAAGACATCAGTGGAAGCTCGAGTGCAATGGGATCAAACTAGTAAAGGTGAGCTTGTGAATCAAACCCATTATCGCCAACTAGTTGGGAGTCTACATTACTTAACCGCTACTAGACCTGACATTGTATATGGAGTTGGTCTGATTGATCGTTTTATGGAAACACCAAGTCAAGTACATCTTCAAGCTTCAAAACGAATCTTGCGATACATAAAAGGTACCCAAGATCAAGGTATTTTTTATTCATCCTCTAATAATTCAGAACTTGTTGGTTACACTGATACCGATTGGGATGGTGATATAGATCGTAAAAGTACTTATGGGTTTGTATTCTATATGGGTTATGGCGTAGTATCATGGTCTTCGAAGAAGCAACAGGTGGTTGCTCTTTCTACTGCTGGAGCGGAGTACATGGAAGCTACTGCGACTGCTTGTCAAGATGTATGGTTAAGAGGTTTGCTTGTAACTTTAAAAATGAATCAAGTATCTCCAACATTGATCTATTGTGATAATCAGTCAGCTATAGCCTTAACCAAAAATATGGTATTTCATGGTAGAGCTAAACATATAGACATTAAGTTTCATAAAATTCGTGATCTTGTCAAGAATAGTGAAATTATGCTGGAATTTCGCAAGTTAGGGGCGCAGATTGTTGATATCTTTACCAAGTCGTTGAATGCAGAGATTTTCTACAAGCTTACGCAGTTACTGGGTGTTTGCAGTCATGGGAAAACTTGTGTCTAAGTTTTAGGGAGGCTGTTGGAAGTAAAACTCAAACAGCTAAGTTTACTGTGCTAGTTTAATTTAAAATTCAATTTGAATAAGTCTTTCAACTTAGTCTTTTCTTTGCGCAAGTATTTAAGAGTTTTACTTGCAGTCAGTTTCGTTTATTGTTTCCACTGGTTAGTTTTTGTACACCTTTATAAGGTGAAGTTTCCAGTTCATTTGATGAACCGAGTGTTCAGAATTGAGTGATCAATAAACTCACTTTCTATTCAATTCTTCTTTTGCTAATTGTTTGTGTGATTCATAGTATATTGCAGGTACTATTATTCTACAGTCATGACGGTGCTTAGTTAACATAGATTAGTGGAGATCAGATTTGAGAAAGTCAAGAGAATAAGGAAGACAGTGGATAAACATGAAAGTTAACCGTAAAACATAAAAGGGTAAGTTTCGTTTATCCTGCCTAAAAGGAGTTAAAACAAAAAAAATGAGTTGTTTGGTTTGGATGGGATTTAGGGAAACAAAGGATAGGTAAAACCTTCATTTATGTTTTTTTCTGTAAATTTCTGCAAAAGCTTTTCAAAGTGATAGAATTTGTCAGGGGTGATAGTAAATTGGTAATGTGAAATGAAAATGGTGATGAGCATTATGGGCCAAAAGAAAGAAAAACTGAACAAATGCTTATTATAAGTATCACGACGGGGACGTTATTTAAAACTAATTTTGGATACCCACATTAAAGGAAGGTTAGAAAATTTAATATTCTTTTACCTCTTTTATCCAAGGAGATTTTGTTCTTAAATAAAATGCACACCAACCAAACTGCCATTGGAAATGTTTTAAAGTGGTTAATCGGCTTAGGACCTTTGGATGGTCAAACCCCTTATACTAATAACCTTAGGACCTTTGGATGGTCCCAAGTTTTTATATTCTCAGAAAGCTAATGTGAGACTGGAGAGGTTCTACTATAGCACTATTGACTTTTGAGACTAGTTCCAAGTAATATGTCAAAAATGATGTGCCACTCGATTCTACACCCATCCCACCAACATTATGCCCGCATGATTTTCCGTGGTTGTCTGTGATAACCGCAAAAAACAGTCACCATATATTAACATATAGCATTTGGACCTACGTGTTATTTTCAAAGAATGAAAAGTCCGAGCCAACAATCGTGGGATTTGTTGTTAAATTTGTCAACTCAGGGTCAGGGATTGAAGTTGTAACAGTGTTTTGATTAAAACCTCTCAAGTTCCCAATCGCAGCTCATAACCAGCTAGTCATCGTGAGCACACGTCTTCTCTCTCAACATTTAGCTATATATGTGAAGACGTAGATGGCCTTAGAACTAGATAAAAGAAAATGGCAGAGTTAGGAAGAATTCATAATTTTGTCATTAAGTTATTTAGTATGTGTGCAGTATGCTCATTTCTGTTTCCTTATTGCACTGTACATTGCAGTCCTCCACCAAATCCCATCAAATGTGCATCGAAATCATCACGGACAAGCAGTAGTAGTAGTAATTACTGCACGGTTTCGAACGCAATAGGTGCATTTCCGGATCGATCGATTTGTAAAGTTGGCCATGTCGTTTATCCCAAAACTGAAGAAGAACTTCTTTCCGCAGTAGCCATGGCTTCTAAAAACAAAATGAAAGTGAAGATAGCAACTCGTTACGGTCATAGTTTACCAAAATTAGTTTGCCCCGATGGCAACAACGGCTTACTCATAAGTACGCTACATCTTAACCGTATTGTGAATATCAACACGTCAACAGAAATGATCACTGTTGAATCTGGTGTTATTCTAAGGGATCTGATCAAACAAGCTTCAGAGTCTGGCTTGGCACTGACTGCTGCACCTTATTGGTGGGGTCTGACTGTTGGTGGGTTGATTTCCACGGCTGCACATGGTAGCGGCCTGTGGGGGCGCGGAAGTTCTGTTCATGATTATATCGAAAGCATCCGAATAGTGACTCCTTCTGGACCTAATGAAGGTTATGCAAAGGTTCGGATGCTTTATAGCAGTGAACCTGATATTAACGCGGCCAAGGTGTCTTTAGGAGTCCTTGGAGCCATTTCACAGGTATATGGCTCTTTTATCTTTATAAATGTTAAATGGTAAAAAGTTGTTTTTGGTTAATGCTGCATTGAATTGTGGCTGCTTAGAGCACCTCTTCATAGAAAATATAAAATTGCTTGGTGTGCATGTAGGTTACTCTAAGACTCGAACCACTCTTCAAAAGATCCATCACTTTTACAGAGAAGAGCGATTCGGACTTGGCAATACAAGCAGCAGCCACTTTCGGAAATGAACATGAGTTTGGTGACATATCATGGTACCCTAACCAACATAAAGTGATTTACCGAGTTGATGACCGCGTCTTGTCTAACGTATTTGGTAATGGACTTAATAACTTCATCGGTTTTCGTTCTACCCCGTCAGCTGCACTGGCCGCAGTAAGAACCTCAGGTATAAAAGAATTGATGATTATATACTTGTGTTGCAATTTCTTCTTTTTCCTCCTCCTAATGGAGTTTCAAAAGTGTGAGAACATGTTGATGATTTTGAATTTGTTCAATAGAGGAGATTCAAGAATCAACAAGCGATGCTAATGGGAAATGTATTACTGCAAAATCAACCACGAAGGCATTGATCACTAGTGCATTTGGCTTCACCAACGACGGCACTGCATTCACTGGGTATCCAATTATCGGTTATCAAAATCGCCTACAAGCGGCAGGTAGTTGTCTAGATAGCCCAAATGATGGTCTTGCCACGGCATGTCCAACCGATCCAAGGGTTAAGAGCGAGTTCTATCATCAACTAACTTTCAGCATTGGATTGTCAAAAGTTCAGTACTTTATTGAAGATATACAGAAATTAAGAGATTTAAAACCTAAAGCATTTTGTAACTTGGAACTCTACACTGGAATACTAATGAGATATGTAAAAGCTTCAAATGCTTACTTGGGTAAACAAGAAGATGCACTAGATTTTGATATTACCTACTATAGAAGTACAAACCCAGGCACACCTCAACTTTTCGAAGACGTTTTTGAAGAAATAGAACAAATTGCCGCATTCAAGTATCAAGGAATACCACATTGGGGTAAAAATCGGAACGTTGGGTTTATTGGTGCAATCAACAAGTACAAAAAGGCAGGAGAATTTTTGAAGGTAAAAGAAACTTTCGATCCATTTGGACTGTTTTCTAGCAAATGGACTGATCAGATTCTTGGTTTAGACCAAAGTGGAGTCACCATAGTCAAGGAACACTGCGCCTTAGAAGGTTTGTGTATTTGCTCCGAGGACACTCATTGTGCCCCAGCAAAGGGCTATTATTGTCGACCCGGCCGAGTCTATAAAGAAGCTAGAGTTTGTTCACGTCTCAATGTGGTTACAGATCTTGTATGATTATGATATTCTTATTTTATGCAACTAGCCTCCATAAGTTTCTAATTCCCTCTTAACAATTTTCCAATTTACAATATTTTTCAATAATAAAGAACAGTTTATTATTATTAGCTTATACTTGAATATTACAAAACACAGCACAAGTAAAACATAATCACAAATAACATTACTATTATTATTACTATTTTTTATTAAAATAATTTTTTTATTATTAGATAAAGAGTATTACATTAACTAGTTGGAAGCCTAACAAGCTAAGCTCCAACAACATACTACTACATTAATTAAACAGGTTGCTGTGCTAGTCTACCAGCGAGCCTCATGGGTAACCTAGCCAAGGGAACCGAAGCGGATGGGGAGATTATTTATGTACAATCACCTCATGCATATCTAACGCCGCAGCATCACATTGCAACCTCCAACGGTGGAGCTATTACCATTGTGCTTCAAACTGCTGCCGCAGTCACCGTACCGGCACCACTTTTCGCTATACTTCCACAACCTCCACCACTTCCACCGCATCCACCACTCTTAACCATCTTTCCGCATCCACCACCACAACCGCTTCCACAACCACCACTCTTTGCCAACATATTTCCGCACCCACCACCACAGCCACTGCCACAACCACCACTCTTTACCATATTTCCACATCCATCACCACAACCGCCACCACATCCACCACTCTTTACCATATTCTTCCCACATCCGCCACCACAACCACTGCCGCACCCACCACTGTTGACCATGTTCCCGCAGCCAGCTCCGCAGCCACCACTATTGGCATCATTTTCGTTCTCTTTGTTACCTGTTGTTCCATACCCGTAGACTCCAGACCCACCTTTTTCTGGTACTACCACGCTTCCTTGCTTGGCTGCCTCTTCCTCCCCTGATGGAGCGATTTTGTTACTATCACCTTCAACTTTAGACCCTTCAACATTTTCTTCAATTATATCAATCTTCTCTGAAATTTCTTCATTGTCAACTAGCTCAATCTGACCATCTTTTTTCAGGATATCAGAGAGTATGAAAGTCAAAGTAATTCCAGGCAAAGCAAACCATTCTTCTTTTACCTACATTAGATTTTAGGTGTTATAAGCACGTCAATCGAACAAACTATGTTGCGAGACAAATATAAAAATGATGTACAATACCTTCAGAAACCCAGATTTCAGGTTAAGTAATGCTAGTGCCTTTCCATATGGATTTTCTTCGGAGAACTCCACTACTGTAACAAAGTCGGATTCAGTCTTCTGTCTCTCACAGTGTTTGGGTTCATATTCTAGGGCTCTACCAGGGAAAAGTTTCACCTGTATCACAAAGAGAGGTCACTCAATTACAACAGTAGAAGGAGAAGGAAGAAGGAAAAACACAATGGTGAGGACACTTACCATCCGGTCACCTCGAAGCTCAATGATATCACCTTGTTCGTTGGATTTGGTCTGCAGCTGAAAGAACCCACTAGAATCTAACGACCACCCTGTTCCCGCAAATTCCGCAAGAATCTGTGTTTCATCAGAGAGTCCTATAATTCCAACGACCTCTTTCTTTGAAATTAAACTAGTTTTTGGATCTGCTTTCTTTGATTCCCTGAAATACATAAGATTATGTGATACAGTTCAGGCCTTATACTAAAATATTTATAAGTAATTTAAGTTCTGGGCAGTATCTAAAATTACCAAGAGGTATTCATAAAGGAAACACTAGAATTTAATAGTCACCTCATTTGAATTTTGAGGATCTCATTGCCAACTTCATCCACAATAGATGTCCAACTTTTAGCATGCTGATTACTTCCAGGAAATGCAAAGAAACAGGAGTTTTTTGCAAATGGACGTGACCGGACCATGCTAAGCATATGTGGAGCAGGTGTTGGAACTGTAGTGGAGACAGCAATACGCAGAGAGATTGGGTTTAAGTTATCAGTGGCAGAACTTGGCTCCAACTGAAACCATTTTTCTAATGACAACTTATTGACTGGATCGATCAAATCCTTCAAAGAGATTGATGTTGTGCCAATGATTTTGGGTCGCTTTGATATGGGTAAGCTAGAGGCTGATTGGAACGCAAGTTCAAAGAAAAGCTCTCCAGTAGGTTCACATTGGAAGACAGCAACCTGCTTCTCCTTAGTCACAGAAAAAATATTAAGTCTTCTTTTTGCGTCAAATAGAGAATCTGGCGTTCTCTTATTGAACTGAACATAAATGCTACCCTTGAGTCCTATGGGTAAATCCCTTATTGCCACAATCTCCAAACAAATCTGAAATTTGAAAGCGAAAAAGAGGACTGAGACTCACTAGCAACAAACTCCACTTTAAGTGTTGAAACACACGACAGTTTAACCTCATACATTCAAGAACAGACACCCATACATTCAGATAATAAAAAGATATAATTTTTCAGAAGGTATTAGTAGCCTACCTCTATGTACTTTGCATTAGGAAGCTGAACTGCTTTGTGAGAGTCACTCAAAGGAACAGCTTTCTTGCTCATCATATTTGATTGCCATGGAACATGCGTAACAGGTGACGGAGCAGTGCCTCTATACATTGCCCCTGCCCTCCAATACCTAGATCCAAACAACTCTTCCCATTTATTAGTAGTTCCTGAAAATCCAACATCAAGCTTCTGTCCTTTGCTTCTGTTTGAATCTGTGTCATCATGCTCTAACAACTTGCCTGTGACTTGAACCACATCTTTACAGTAGGCAGCTGGATGAAGCTGGTGAGTATGCCATATGAGATCAATATCGTAAGTTGGCACACAAAAAAGATTAATAGACCTCTCCTTGTTTCTCTTAATCAGATGAAGAAATCCTTTATATCTGGCTACAGCTCCTTCAAGAAAGAGTTCATGATTCATGTTGGGTTTAGATACCTGACAAAAACATGTCACAGGAGATTAATCATGGAATTATTGCATCGTATTACATATATACAGCAAATGGTTTGGATTTTATGCTGATAAGTAAAATCGAACGGAACACCACTGAAATCCCCTCGCTTACCTGGTAAAAGAAAGAGTTCTGCCTTTTAACAGCAGAAACTAGATCATATGAGGTACTTTCTGGAGCATGTGAAAGGATTTTCGAAGTCTCATCTGTGAAAGTGCCTCTCAGGTCAAGCTCATACGGCTCATTGGGATATAACTGATTCCATATTTCTTCAGTTTGTTTTGTGGATCCTCCTTGAACCTTTGATATAACATTAGCATTGTCCAAAATCTGTCCGTAAAATTCCTCGCAATCGGTTTTGTACCTTACCTATAAAGAAGCATCCAACAAAAAAGCTTAGCAATCTGCCTGACTAATCTGATCATTCCTAGTAATACCAGATAAGTAAAGAAATACAATAAATTTGAAATCCTATATACAAACTTACCGGATTCAGTCTATGACAGTGCCATATCCATTCACAATCCAAAGGAACAACCAAAGTCCCTTCTGAAATCTCACCTTTAGCATGCTTGGCAAGCAAAGGAAGCCAACAAGTCTTGTACCTGAAGTAAATCATTTTCCAAGATTAGAAGACCAATCACACAAACAAAACAACCACTACACAGTCCACAACTACCATCAGAGAAAATACTATATATATACATATCATGTCGAGTGAATGAATTGAGATCTCAGTGCATAGAGTTATTAAAATGCAGTAATAACTTGCTTGTTTGGTGTATGAGCTAACAATAAGGGAATCATGAACCACCATATCAAACACCTCACTGCAACGACTTAAGTTGCAGGTTTAAACATGCTGACAATTTCAATATGTGACTCAGGAAATGGTAGCCAAAAATCTGAACTGTAACAGAGGGTTCTGAGCCAAATATCAATATTTGAGAGTTCTCATGAATCAAGAATCTGAACTTTAATCGACTGCAAGTCTGTAACAAATACTGAAATTCTAAATAAGTGTGTTACGTCATCACAGTGCCTATTATATCTTTCCCTTAATCTAACATTTCCTTATAGATTCTCTACTAACCAAGGAATTAGACACCGCCATATGCATCATAGTTACAATTGCACTGTAACTATCTACTTTCAGTTACGTTACTGATAGACTACTATCTTCAACACAATAAGAAACTAAGAATACCAAAGGAATCATAGGTTTAACATTAATATTGTACAGCATCAAATCTAAAGGACCACAGTAAGAACAAATCTAATTTCTTAGTCCCACAGCATGTGAAAAACTCCCCCGTGATACAATCATATCAACCCTTATATCCTTGTAATTGTATTATTAAAACAATGTTGGAAAATAAAATAAAAAGGAAAATGCACTCTGTTCACATTGTCCCGTAAAAGAGACCATTCTGTAAGGCAAGTCAGTCACTCTCTCAACCAAATCTTAACAACAAATCCCAGTTCATGAGATTCGACAAAATCAGAATTTCTTAGAATTACTCACAAAAGGGTACTACATACGACTTAGCTAAAGTAAAGTCTAGGATGACACTGAGATATTCTCACAGGTGTTTTATCAAACAGTATGAAAATTTACATCCAAATTATACGTTACATTAGATCAGAGGCTGTGGTTTTGAGGTATAATACTACAGATAAAATACGAAAAATCAAAAGAAGAAAGTTGGAAAATTGATGGTATAAATTGGGATGATTCCCTGTAGCCTAGCCTATCCATAAAGTTCTAATAGCAAACAAGTAAACACAGAATAAATATATACAGATATTCAAACTTGTTTGGTGTATCGTACCTGTGAATCGCCCTCCGTAAAACCAGCCCATCATCGTAAAGACATCGATACCGATCAATAATTGCTAGAAACTTAAGTTGATTTTTAGCTGCATCAAAAAGGTTTACACTCGTAACAACCTTTTGTGCTTCAATCCACTCTAATTCTTGTTCCTTCTCCATTTTTCACTGAGGAGAATTGTCTAAATAAAATTAGCTTCAGGATTTCCCCAAATTCTGTATACAATTTTGAACATGCAACAGTAATTCAAACTCTAATCAATAATTTAACACAAAAATAATCAAGAATTTAAGAGATCGCTAATCAGAAACCCTTTCAAAGTTGTGTTGTGTTATAAGATGGAAACACTCAAGGAGAATTATCAAGGTAGAGAAATTTAGTGGAAGGAGTAGAGAAATTTCAAGACATTACTTACCAGAAAAGCAAGTGTGATGGAGTCAAACAATGTATCTGATTCTGTGGTTTTAGACTTGGTCTCTTCCTGAAATCTCAATTTGATTTCCAGAGGGAAGAATATCTCCCTCTATTTATACAACTCTTTCGAGAGTCATACTCTAGGAAAATTACCTATTATACCCTTGTATTTCTTGACAGCGATCAAACAACTCTTGTGTCCTTCCATTATGCAAAAACAAGAAATAACAAACAAATAAAAAGGTGTTTAGCCAATTTGATGAACAAAGATGCTTATGCTCGTGTTTTTTTGATTGATTGGATTATGAGAAAGAAAGTTGAAAACAGTGTATCTAACTGATTCAATACCAATTCTCCCTTTTTTTTCACATGGAAACCTCTTCTACTCACTCCGAAAAGTTTTCCGTTTTTTCTCTGAACAGAAAAGAATTACAAAATCACCTTGTTGTTGAATCAGTTTCCGAAGAGAAACCTCGAAACCTGAGAGTTAGTCTGCTACATCAGTGTGACTAGAACGTAATAAAGCAACAAGATTGAAGTTAGTTTTGTGCTCCTTGTGCCTTTCTGCGAGAAGCTCGTATGTGTTTCTGGCAACCACAACAATATTCTCGTGTAGAAATACACAGTGTTTTTATCCACCATTTGCTAACAGGATATAAATGAAAGAACTTGCTATTCCTGCGAGAATTATGTTCAATTCATTTCCATTACAAAGAATGGACTTGATATCACCTTCAACCTCAGTCTCAGGAAATACAGCCCAACTGATCAAATCTTTCATCATTGGCATTTACGTGTCCGAGTGCTTAATGACTGCAACAAAAACAACTACAGCAATATCCTGATTGCCTACCTTTTGACTGAGTTTCACAATTTCCCACTAAATTCACTCGGTGTAGTATGACTGGTTACAAATGTTTACAAATTCTAGTATATTTGTTCTATAGTTGATCAGTAAAATCCGATCCTACATCATAACTGTGTGGTCATTTCACATCCTCTTAGTAAGGAAGACAAACCTTGAAATCTATACAACCTAAGGTTCAAATGTAGGAATTTGATCAAGGGGGGTATCAAAGGTCTTATACAATGTCCTTTCGACGATGCCTCTGTATGGGTCTTCTTCTCTTTTCTTCACTAGATAAGACATCATGTTTTCTACCTCTGATTTTATCTGCAAGTAAAGTACATTTGCATTGTCTCTGTCTTTTAATTCTTTTTTCTTCCCTTTTGTTTCGATCGGTTTCCCAAACAAGTAATATAGACGACCTGGTATCTTTGGTAAAAGCCCCGGAATGAACATGTTCTGGTTTCCAACTTCCCCTGTTGCATCAGCTCTGCAAACATAACGGTGTGACCGGTTAACTGACATGTGATAAAATTCATTTCACTCGTTTAACAAAAACGAACTTGGGACATTACTTGTACAAATTATTACCTCAGTTTTATAGCTTGTTCATTTTGTTCTCTCCAGAAATCTCCCAGGAAAGGAATCTTCATTTGATCGTCATAGTCGAGAACATACTACAATCAGAAGCAACGACGATTAGGTCCTTTGAGAAATAAGCATCTCAAATTGATCAAAGTAGAGGGGAACATTTAATAGTCAAGAAAGAGTTGCAGCAGTTATATAATATGAAATAAAGAACGCAAATTGAACATTCATAGTCCTCCGTCTGTTTATCTGGAAGGAGCTCAAAAATTGTAGAAAAAAGGGTTGTAAGACGGAAAACATTCATCCAAACATAAACATACAACAAATATAAGTTTTCAGTTATGCATATGCTTACTTGTGCCAAATCATCTTCTCCAACAGCTCCAAATGGAACTATAGTAGCCCCAAATTGTGCTGCCATTCTCACAAATTCTGGTTGGTCTGGCCAAAAACACTTATATTCTTCACCCTAGCAATCATGAAAGAAAACACAATTCAGTTTTCTATTTGCTCCAGACAAGCAGTATAAACAAGAAACTCCAACCTCTGTGTTTTCATTTTCTTAAGAAGATACCCTTGGTGCTATACAATGATTTCTAGAAAAACAAGACAAAACTAGTTGAAATGTATAAGTAAGTCTTATGCACCTTACGATGAAGAGCCTCACGCGCACCACCAGGATACAGAAGAACAATCGAATTAGTTGACAATAACTTGAACATGTAACTTGCTGAGACAGGTACTGCGCCGAACAAGCTCACTATGTCATTACCTGAAAACTCCTGTTTTGCAGTTTCACTTTTTGTACTAAACAATATTGGGTGCGCAATACCGCGAACCATAACTTTTTTCACCCTCAGAAATTCTTCGATAAGTAAAGGAAGTTCTAGTCCCATCAGCATATGATAACCCACTAATAGGATAGGACCTTCAGTAGGAACCCCTTCAAGACCCCTCACTATTTTGCCATCTCCTAAAGTTGAAAACATTGCTGCGCTAGCAGCCGTACGAAATAATCTGCAGTTCAAATGTTGACAGAATATGAATTTTCTGAAGAAGTTAGAATAAACATTACTGTTTATATGAAGATAATTACTTACGCATTTCCTTCGACAGCAAATTTTCTGTATTCTGACATACTAGGTGGAAGATAATCTGAGATGTAATCATATCGTCTAGAATGACGGTACATACGAGTAGCTTTGATTACAGACAACAAATTTACACCATCTTCCTGCAGCATTTCAATGATCTCTTCAATAATATTTTTTAAGCGAAATATATTATGCTGCAAGGACTACAACGAAGTACTCGTCTACCATAACATGTATGGTTTTGAAGGGCACTCACACAAGGCATGCTAAAGAACCTTATAAAGTTTTGCATAATAAATTTAATCCGAACACAAGTGGTTGAACAACTACTTCATAGAGATTTATATAATGCCATATGAAGTATGACCATATTGCAGTTTAGGCTTTTAGCAAACTGAACAAGACTCGGATTCGGCTGAGTTGGGTCGGATTTAAACCTAAATTTGCATATGTTACTCCTACCAAGCAAATATTTAATATTGCACTCAAGGGTAAAACAGTTTTCTACCTACCAATAAAAGGGTATGGCCATTGTCCTTAAAGTAGCGTACTCGGCAATTCTTTAGTGACGTCTTAAGCCGCTGAGCTTCATCTCCGCTTGGTAACATATTATCTTTTCCACTATAACATGGACACACTGTTTAATGTTAGAATCCAACAGGAAAAAGAAAAGGTCCCATAGAAAGGATAACATAACAAGAAGAAAAAATAGCAGTAGGAAACAACAACTATGGCATAACCCAAACTAGGAAGTGAGACATCGATGATTACGAGTGCACACCTAGCAAGGACTAGCACTTCAGCTTTGACGGCATGCAGACGAGAATTAGTGTAAGCAGCAGCAGAGTTGAGCAGTTTTATTTTCCACAGAAGTGCCTTCTTAGGAATAATATCAGCCAATCCCTGCAGGAAATGGTGTAAAACATATCCATAAATACAGGAGGGTTGTTTTTTATTTTTATTTTAATAGTAGAATTCATGCATGTCTTTGCCAGTTTCATGGAAGATCGCGTTATGTGCTTAGCGGGGCCTGATGATTGTTTGGGTTCGTTAGACAAGCAACTATACTGCGGAGACTGAAGGGTGATATAAGCTACGGTTTCACTATCGATAGCTAAAAATCAGAGAAAAGTATTTCCACAACAGATACCAAGAAAAAATAATTTTATAGCAAAGCCAGATTACTAAAAGATGCTCATAGTCATGCAAAAATTGGAAAAAGACATGTATAACCACCAAATGGAGAGCATTCTTACAGAGAGACGAGGTAATAAACCAGTGAGGTTTTCTGAAAGTTGGTCAATTGTTTTCGCAGGAGAGAGGCCCTTTTCAATATTGACTGTCGCCATTTTCACTGGTTCCCCTGAAATTCAAGAAGAAAACTTGAAATTACTCTCCGAACAATTTTCTGAAGACAAGTAAAAGCTAACTTATTACTCCCTCCGTTCCTAAATAATAGGCTGGTTTCATGTGTAATTTGTACATGAAACCAGCCTATTATTTAGGAACGGAGGGAGTATGAAAAAAGAAAAGAGAACATAATTGATGTTGGTAAGATTTCAGTAAGAAGAACATGTACCCATAACAAAACTGAGAAGATATGGAACAGTAATATGGAGTTCATTGGGCAAAGCCTCCAAGATAGGGAGCAAAGGCTGCAACTGCGACTTGCCAAATGATGTTGCTGGATCAAAACACAGCATAAATCAGCATCTAAGTATCCTAAAACAATCGAGAGCTGAACCACTGAACCTTAGAAACTGACCTGGATTTGATAATATCAGTACTAAGTCAATAGATGGGTTACGTGCTGCAACAGAGAGTGCTAAGCAACCTCCCAATGAATCACCAACTAAATAAATTGGTCTATTTGGAAACAAAGAGTGCTCAAGCCTCACAGCGTCTTCAACGATTTTCAACAACCCTTAAGACACGAAAACCCATTCATCACTTAAATAATACTATAAAGCATCAAATATATCTACAGATGAAAAATATTGTAAAGCTAAGAAACAGGTAAGAACCCATACCTTCGAATGGAGTGCGGTCATTAGTAGGAATGTGCATGCACCTAACTTCAAAAGCCCTGCAATTCAAAACAAATGATGAATTCTACATTCTACAATAATGTAAGGTCACCAAATTAGCTCTTACTTAGGTCATGTAAAACTTACTTCCCAAGAGCCTTGTGGTGCAAAATCAGTCCCAAACCAATACCATCCATTCCTGTTAGAACCCATTAACATAACCAATCAGATTTTGAAATTGCACAACACATGTAACACCAAGTATATCAACAGAATTCCAGTGACTAAAAATACACATTCTTGATGATGGTTGAGCCATTTCAAGTCCAGTTAAGCAATTATTACCAGGCAGAAAAAGAAGAACAGGTGAGTTCTTAAGTGGCTTCCCACACTCAAGAGGTGTAAACCACCTAGGTGGCCCTCCATCGAGCTTAACCATATCCTTCGCAATATCAAGATAATCTTTCACACTATTAACTCCATACCCATCATCCCACAACACATCCAAATCCTCCGAACTTTGCTTAGTACTGTCAATGTTTTTCTCTTCAATTCTGGAACCAAATAATCCATTCATCACTCCATTATTTACAGACCCTTTTTCTTCCTTCTCTTTCACTAACGAAGAAGACCCATTTATCCCAACAGAATCAGATGATAATGAAGCCGAATTACTACTCGCTAAGGTAATGAATCGAGGTTTAATTACACGAAAACTAGGTAAAATTCGAATACAAGAGGATGAAGAAGAAGGAAAGAATTGTAATGTTGACACCATTGAATTACAACTAAGGAAGTATCTGAATATCACACAACAAATCTTAATTAGAAGCACACACAGAAAAGAATCTTACAGTTCAATGCAATAAAATCACAGTAAAATCTCTAGATTTCTTTAGAAGAACAACAAGCATAAAACAATTTAAAAAAAATAAAGTTAATGAAAATGAACAGATTCTTGATAACAATTATAATTATAATAATAGTGACTACCAAAAATTTGAAGGGATTTGTAGTCCTGAATGGTAACCTCTGTAGACTTCTGTACACTAACTCAAATGAGAAGGAAAAAAGTGAACTTTATCAATACTCAAAACAAAATTGAACTATTATTATTTTATTTATTTTTTCCGAATGGTGCCAAAATTTGAGAAATTTTCCTAAACCCATTGTTAAATTTGGTTAAACGAACACCAGAAAAATTCAAGAATTAAAAAGAAATGATAAAAATAAAGGACTGAGATTGATATTTGGGAGAGAAGTACAAAACAAACTTTACAGAAGAAACCAAAATAGGAAAAGAGATTGACAAATTAAACAAGGGAGTAAGTACATGAATTTTTGGGGTTTAAGTTGGAAGTCGTAAGAAAGACGACAGAAAAGTGTTTGGTTTTTTTTATTTCTGTGGTTTTGGCGGGAGACACCACCATGCGTTCCTCTGTGGTAATCTCTCTTCCACCACTTCATAGTCTTCATTGTTTGAAGAGGGAGGAAAATAGCAGGATTTGTTCACTAATTATTACTTTTATTTGGGGGTGTACCATTCCAGAAGTGAAAGAGGGTTTGTATTTTATCCTGAAATTTTGGTATACCCCAAATAAATTGGTACCCTTATTAGCAATCTTGGTTAGATTAGTTGCGAAGAAGACAAAACTTGCATGGTCATTTGGGGGTTGGTATTCAGGTTTTGATAGGTTTTGAGTGTTTGGTTTAACATTTGTCCGAATTGGTATTTGATACTTAGGAAAAAATTGTAAACCAAATGAAAATAGTTTAAATTATGAGGAAATAATCGTTTGGTCCTTTTTTATGCAGTCCCAAGATTATTTGGTCCAGTGGGAAAACGTGTTTTCTGTTTGGTCCATAATTGTTTGTGTTGATATATGAAAATTGTTACCCCTTAGTATGGGTAGAGAACTCCTAAAGGGGAGCCAAACCCAACATAAAACATGGGGACTTGGGGACTCAAGCCCAAGTCCACTAAGAAGTATTCACAAAGAAAGGAGGATGAGGAGGGAATTAATGGAAAAGGAGGAGAATATATTAGAAGGAATGACATTAGTGGTAATTAAGGAGGTTTAGGACATGTGGCATGATGCCACAAAAGGAAGGGTTTTGAGAAAGTCTATAAAAGGAGGTACAAAGTACAATGGAAAGCAAGTTCTCTCTCATACCATTCCTAAATAGTGGAGGTATCTGGTGCAGCTAGGACGGGTAGGACCAAAATCAGATTCACCCTTCAACATTTGGCGACCACACCCGGAGGCTCGTGCCTAGCTCACCATGACGCAGCTAGGAAGCACTAGCACAGTTCTTGACAGGGCAGCCTTTAATCTCTTTCCTTTTTTACTTAGATGGGTGACCCTATCATTTTTTTCCAGTTAGGGCTGGAAGTGGATAAGCATATAAAGGATTCTCGCTCACGCCTGCTAGGCACTTCCAGTTGTCAATCAACCGGATAAATATCACACTTTGTTCTTTCGGGAGGTATCACTGGCTTTATATTTGTAGATAAAAGTATAGGCGCGCTAAGAAACCAATCGACTAATCATCCCGCTAATCCCAACCAGGTAATAATAGAGGAGGAAAATGAAGATAGCGAAGAAGAAGCGTTAGCACAAGGCGCGGATAGGCAACGGATAGCACATGAACCCCAGAATAAAAAAGTGGGAGAGATACAAGGAAAGCGCACACAACAAATAACTCAACCACCACAGCTCTCGCCTCTAAAGCTGCAAGACATACGAAAGGAGTTGGAAACACGCGCACAAAGGAAATAGGAGCTGAAAAAATGGGTGGAACAGGCTACAATAACAAACCAAGACATCCACGAAGGAATGACAGCGAGTGGAGGACACAAGGGTAGCGAGCCGACGACAATGTCACAAGAAGCCATGGCGAGATACCTAGAGTCAAATTACCGCGTGGTGAGACAAGACGACTACGGCGCCATGAGAAGCCTCTACCCTACAAGTATCAGCTAGTATCAATACCCGGATGATTATACATCACCAAAATTCAGAACATATGATGGGCAAGGGAATGCACGAGAACACCTTAGTCGATTTTAGTCAGCAATGAATGATAGGGCCTCCAATGGAAACCTATGCTTAAGAGAATTCCCTAAATCACTCACAGGGACAACGTTTACTTGGTACGATAACTTAAAAGCAGAAAGCGTGGACTCATGGCAAACCATGTCCGCCCTCTTCCTCAGGAAATTTTATTCAGCCAAAAGAAAGATCACATCAATAGACTTGAGAAGGTGCAGCCAGCGAGTAGGAGAAGAAATAGGGAAATACATCTTTCGACTTCGACATCTCGCGTTGGACTGCCACGAGGACATCAGTGAAGGAACGTTAGTTGAGATTTGCATACGCAGCATGGCGTCTTCCTTTAAGAGAAGCTTGATCAACTTCAGATTCCAAACGTTCGTCGAGTTGGAAGAAGCAGCAGAGAGGATCGCCGACTGTGTTGAAGAAACACATACATACCACCCCTGGAAACACACAATCAACGTCGTCTCTGAAGCACCACGTAACGTAAGACTCAACATCGGCAAAGGACGGAAGGATTCGTTCCAGACCACCGAGGAAAACCCAGGGGGACTCATAGGAACGAGGCGAGACAACCCTCCACCTCCTCTACCATGCAGCCGGGAGCAGATAATCGAACTCTTAGAACAATGGTTAAGGAACAAGGAAATAAATCTACCTCCGACGGTGCTAGATGTCAACAAAATGGACAAGGGCGCGACCAGGTACTGCCATTATCATCAGAGGTTAGGCCACCCAACAATAGAGTGATTTGCCATTAGGAGCATTTTCGACCGCAAACGCGCAGCTTGAGAAATCGAAAGAGCAAGCAATTGGACACGACCCTCTCCCTCGCCATCAAACCAAAACTGGGCACGGCACTCGTAAAACAAGCATACCAATGAAGAACCGCGACCTTCCCCTTGAAAACCCAGCAACGGGCAACGACGTCCAGCAACTAAGGCAAGTTGTATTATTTTTTTGTCCCTATGAATGATAATTTATAATAATAAATATGAGGCGTTGGCAAAAAAGAAAAAAATAGGCTATGGAATACATAGACACCCGGAAAGCTGACGAATTTACGAAAGGCCACGGGATGCATAAACACCCGATCGGCTGACGAATTTACGATAGGCTACGGGATGCATAGACACCCGGTCGGCCGATGAATTTACAAAAGGATATGAGATGCATAGACACCCGGATAGCTGACGAGTTTACAAAAGGACACGGGATGCATAGACACCCGGTCGGCTAACGAATTTACGAAAGGCTACGGGATGCATAGTCACTCGGTCGGCCGATGAATCTACAAAGGCTACGGGATGCATAGACACCCGGTCATCTAACGAATTTACAAAAAGCTACAGGATGCATAGACACCTGAATAGCTGACGAATTTACAAAAGGCTACGGGTTGCATAGACACCCGGTCGGCTAACGAATTTACGAAAAGCGACGGGATGCATAGACACCCGGACAGCTGACGAGTTTACAAAGGTGTCATGTACCTGGAGGTACAGTGACAGGATAAACACTTGATTCAGAGAATCAAGTTTCTCTGCTCTTGCGAACAGCCTAAAAATCGAATTAACGATTAATTTGATTAAAATTGGATTAGAGGTCTCATTACAGACCCGCCTTATAAAGCTAGGCATTCCCACAAATATCTAACGGTTACTAAGACTCCATATGGTTACATCTCAACCACCCATTACTAATTACATTTACTACTAATTAAGATTATTAACTACTAATTGTCTTTACTAAACACTAACAAAGATATGATATGGGGACATCCTTTACTCCCCACAGTGGCACATGACATTCCCTCCCCCTTCAAACACCCTTGTCCTCAAGGATGAGAACAGAATTGCTAAGTCCTCTACTCCCCACAGTGGCACATCATGATGGTTCCACACACTAGAAGGAGAAGATCAGTAGCCACAATTGCAGTGATCATACCTGTGAGGCTCTCCAACACTTGAATTCCACTATAAACTTGTGTGAGTACCATGAAAAGGTGGAAGCATCCATTTGAGTGAGAAATGACCTTGTTGCCGACCCAATACGAATCTCAAACTGACTAGTCATCCGCACCAGTACGACAGTGAGCTGAGCATCACCATTTGCGGCAAACTTCCACATGAAAGGGAATACCATATGTAATGCAATTGGAAAGTTGGCCATCGCAGTATGGAGATAAGTTCCAACTATCCTCACTAGTACACATATTATACAATAGTAATTCTCCACAGTTTCAGATATCAAACCCCACAGATCAGTGTAACAAGGGATAACAAAATCACTTGAATCCAATTTGTATAAATTTGTCAGTTTCTTGCAGCAATGAGCAATATACCAGGCAGGGAAAAACGTGTGCAGAGAATTACTAAGGAACTTCCTAACTTGCAATAGCATTCTCTCGTCCGTCGCCAGTCTTCTACGTACTTCATATGGAAGCCAAATAAAATGTAAATATAAACCTGTCCTGTACAAATGACTGCTCACGTTGGTAGAATCTGGAAGAAGAAGCACCAAGAGAAAATCAAACTTTTCCAAAAGAATCGCAAGCAAAAGAATTAAGTCTCTCTGACATCTCAATATTCAGCTCTCCACTATCACTACTATCCCCAGCTTTAAAATACAACAGCACAAACAAAAACATAATCAAGGATGCCAACAACAAATCCAGTTGGTACCCATGTTCGAAAACCAGCGCATAGACAGATGTCCCATTGTAAGAATCCAGAGTAGATGATCAAATCCCTTTCCACGATCAAATAAGTAACAAATGTAAACAAAGTAGAGAGAGAAACAATTACCACCCTTCGAACTCCACAGGTGAATACACCCATATAATTCATGGTGAGCAAAGTGCAAGTAGCAAGGACCAGTGCTTAGGATGGAATTCAGAAATACCGGGACACCGTCTTGTGGAAGAATATAGTTACTACAGAACTCAGGAATAAGCAATGAACAGCGCAGGGAGAAACTTGTGCTAAAGAATCTAAGGAAACTTCTTGGAAGTGCAAGCATCAATGTAGAAGTATAAAAATTAGATCGAACAAGTGCAGCTGCTGAACTTACAACTGTAAGCAGTTGTAAAAAGACATTGCCAGCTAAGGTATAGTATAATCTCACAAGCCCAGCCAGAGAGAAGTAAACTCCAACAAGCATCATATGAGGTCTCTGTATAATATTAACTAACGAGTCTGTCAAGAGTGAAGTGAACTCCCACAAATACTCCCTGATATTGGGTCTACGATACCAGTAATATATGATAAGGCACACCAGAGTAGGAGAATGCATACATAATCCACTAACATTCTCTGCACTCCAAAAGCCCATAAGAAGAAAAATTGTCAAACCACCTTGGTTGCAACCAGAGGTAAGGTACTGAGTACAGAAAGGTAAGTGCCAGTATATCCAATAATGCAAAACTGTCATGTGTACAAAATCACCAGCATATAAACCCATCAAAATTGATCCAATAAGAACAGTCACCCAAGAAGTATTTGTATCATCACAAAATTCATTAGTATCGGCAAAATAAAAGAAAAAATACTTTTTAGCACTATCTAACACCTTGCCACGATCGTATATCCATTGAGCATAACTGATGATAAGGAAGAGACATTCATCCACTATTAACTTGTAACTCATTTGCGCTGTCTTAAGCAGTAAGATAAAAACATCTCCACCATCACACAAACACCAAGCTTCACTCTCAGTAATTATACGAAATAATACCAAAGCAGTATCAGTAAAACCACCAGTAATTAACAGACAAGTAACTGTTTCACTAAACAACACATCTGGTTGATAATCGCATTTGCTAATCATCTCATGAACAAGTCTCCTATAGTGTCTATCCCACAATTTGAAACCCACAGAAACTTTAGAATACCTTCCCAGAAGTTGAATTTCTTTCCCACGATCAAATACTCTATCCATGATGAGTTGCCAGAGGAAATCAAATCCAACACCACTGAATTTAATAGCTTTACACTCAGACATTTTATCAAACAACTTCCTATCACCACTAATTTCAGCCTTATTTACACACATAAGAACGAGTGAATCCATTAATTGAAAATCCTTTGTAATCAGCTCACAACCCAAATTCCCATTGAACTTATCATGTACAATCAACCCATGAAAAACAATCACACAAGAAGTATCATAACAGAATTTATCAACAGAATCAGAAAAACTCTTAACATATTCCAATGCTTTTCCGCGATCGAAAATGCTACGAGAAGAATTGGGAATAATAGAAAAATGTTGTATCCCTGTATAGGAGAGAGGGTGCCCTTATCACGTTGTATGTCAGTCCTTGGTAATAGTTATGGGTAGTAGTATATAACTTAGGAGTGAGTGCCTTTATCAGTTTAAGGAAGGGTTAGATGAGAACCACCTTGCTTAGTCATGGCCGTTGGATTAGTTGGCAACTTAGCCCTATAAGGTCTGAGTCAGTCTGTATTGGAACCTAATCGAATATCAAATATCAAATAGAACTTTGTTCTTCATGGCTGTGTTCCCTGTGAACTCATATTTGACCTGAATCTCTTGATTTAGGAGGTGTTTATCACCAATTCTATCCTTCTGTTTGTCTATTTGTTGTAGGGATACAACAATTGGTATCAGAGGAGTAAAAGTTTCAAGATGAGATCGACTCTGGAGAGATAAAAATGACCTTGGGCAACTTCCAGTACAAGAATTCGTGGTTCAGCTATATGTTCATTTACACCACCACTAGCTTGACTGCCTGCACATGTGGTACCATCCTTAAGAAACACCAAACTTTGGTTCCTTATGAGAGTCTATACAAGTTGTTGATAAAACCAATTTGTATCCCAACACAGAAATGAAAGACAACCCATATCAATCCAGTTGACATCTCTCACACTCCAAGAACTCCTAGAAAAATTTATGTATTCCCCCCTTGAAAAGACACCCATTATCCACACTTTTTGGAACATGAAGCACAATGAGCAGTAAGAGATATTCTTCCTCATTCAAACTCCCTAGTGGAATACAACAATAATATTCAGGATCACTAGATAATTCCAGAAGTGAATCACTTTAAAAGATGTCTTAGTTGCTGGAAATCCCAATTGACAAGCCATTTCAATGGCAACTACTCTAGCCAATAAGAGGAACAAAAATCTACCTCTCCCAATCATTTTAACAAACATCTTCTGCTCACCGTGAACTTCGATAGAATTAACACATATAAGAGCAATCGAATTTATAAACCTCAATTCTGAATTATACCCAAGTCTAAGAAGCAATTGAAAAATCACTGTACCAGCACATTTACCTCTATCAAATAAGAAACGATAATCATCAAGTTTGAAGTGAAAACAAACCATACCTAGAATTTTGCTGTGGAAAAAGAACAAATCGTTCAAACATTCAACATTTCCCTGGTTTGCTGAAAAAATTTGGACGCAATTCCCTCTGGTAAAATTATCTTCCTCGCCAATTTTCAACTGAGTTAATCGGAAAAAATCATTTATCAACGATTTTGAAACATCTTTAACTCGTAAACTCACATCATTAAGTGAATTACATCTTCTTCTTCAACAAACAAAAATGGAGGAATCAAGTCTACTTCGAGAGAATCATCAATTTCATCGACATCAGAAGGAATCAACTCCATATCAAAAGAATTACCTACTTCAATGACAGCGGACAGAATTGAATCAACTACTACTGACTTCGTAGAGGCTTTTTTTTATCATCAATAGATGGAGCAATTTTGGTATCATCCCTTTGATTAACACTCGATGAAAATCCTTCTGAACTTTCCCTGTTTGTTAAATCTACAGATAACACAGTGTTATAACCACTTACTTTATTTGAACTGTGTTGATTGTTGTGATATTGATCCAGTTTCTTCATGAGTAAATCTAACTTATTATCCAGATCTGTTGAAAACGTAGAGACATCCAATTTTAGTTTAACGATTACTGCTGTGTTGCGGTCCAGCTTATCATTAACATCTTGGAGAGACATGGTAGGAAAAATTTGAACTGATTTTGAGTGGATCTGAACGGCTCTGATGCCAATTGTTGTATCCCTACAACAAATAGACAAACAAAAGGATAGAATTGGTGATAAACACCTCCTAAATCAAGAGATTCATGCCAAATCTGAGTTCAAAGGGAACACAGCCATGAAGAATAAAGTTCTATTTGATATTTGATATTCGATAAGGTTCCAATACAGACTGACTCATACCTTATAGGGCTAAGTTGCCAACTAATCCAACGGCCATGACTAAGCCATGTGGTTCTCATCTAACCCTCCCTTAAACTGATAAAGGCACTCACTCCTAAGTTATATACTATTACCCATAACTATTACCAAGGACTGACATACAGCGTGATAAGGGCACCCTCTCTCCTATACAAGGATACAACAAAAAACGCTTACCAATTAGTTTACTATGACTAATGACCAATTCCTTCGAGCATTCAGGATTCGCAACCTCAGAACTCATAATTTATTTAGATTGACAATTCAACTCATCGGGCCAATCTTCCTCTTCGTCGAAGAAAAACGATGGAATGAGAAATTCAAAATCGAGACAATCATCATCTTCTTCAGTTTCGACAAAGAAAAATTGGGGAATCAACTTTAATTCGAGAGAATCCTTTTCTTCATCAACACCAGGAGGAGTTGATTTGATTTCCTTAGATGGAGAGACATTAAAATCCTCAATTGAAATAGTAGACTCTTCCATGTTTGAAGGATGATGTAGATCGACTCCAAGTAGATTTAGAACAAGATCCAATTTGGTACTCATGGAACTAAGCACAAATTTGATTTCAGTGATTGAATCTGTGTGTTATGTAACGGTAGTTGAGATTTCTTGAAGTTTTTCTGTGGTAGCCATGGTTACAGGTTCCAGGATGAGAATCTGATACCAATTGTCATGTACCTGTAGGTACAGTAACAGGATAAACACTTGATTCAGAGAATCAAGTTTCTCTGCTCTTGCGAACAGCCTAAAAATCGAATAAACGATTAATTTGATTAAAATTGGATTAGAGTTCTCATTACAGACCCGCCTTATAAAGCTAGGCATTCCCACAAATATCTAACGGTTACTAAGACTCCAGATGGTTACACCTCAACCACCCATTACTAATTACATTTACTACTAATTAAGATTATTAACTACTAATTGTCTTTACTAAACACTAACAAAGATATGATATGGGGACATCCTTTACTCCCCACAGTGGCACATGAAAAAAGGCTACGGGATGCATAGTCACCCAACTGGCCGGCAAGATTACAGAAGTTATGGGACACCTAAGGGTACCCAAATGAGCCATGGATTTACGAAAAAACTAAGAGGCGTTAGAAATACCTTGCCAACCAAGGCAAACCACGTCACTACCTAAAAGAAAGAAGGAAATAGACGCGTCTTACGCCCTATCTGAACCCACCAGGGCAAAGCATAATGACGCCCCCTTCCCAAGGATAGACGTGTTTAAGTATACGCCGCGCTATAATCATGCTCTATTCAAAAAGAAGGGGGATAGGCGCGTTCAAGCATGCGCTATATCCGAACCCACAGACAAAAACACAGCATATTCCATGTAAGAAATAGGTGTGTTCAAGTACACGATGTGCCCTACCACGATCTACCCAAAATAAAATAATAAAGGAGGGAGGGGGGGGGAGCGTTTCAGACATACACTCTGTCCAAGCCCGCTAAGGAAAAAATACACTCCTACTTCTACATAGAACAAGAATAGGCGCGTCTTACGTCTTATCTGAACCCACCAAGGCAAAGCATAACGCCGCTCCCTACCTAAGTAATAGGCGCGTTCAGATACATTCCATGTCCCATCTAAAAAAAAAAGGAAGGGGGAATAGGCACATTTTGACATGCGCTCCGTCCGAACCCACTAAGGCAAAAATACGCCACCACTTCTATACAGAATAAGAATAGGCACGGAATATCGCCTATCCAAACCCGCCAAGGAAAAACATAATCCCACTGTCCAAACATGAACCGAACCTAAATTTTGACAGACGTTAAATTAGCACATTCTATACAGAAGGTGTGGGATACCCCGCCACGCAGATCAGAGGACTTTTACACACAACATAACAAGACAGAATTAACAGTAACAAACTTAGGATTAATCGAAGAGAGCGCAGGATGCAAAGTCCAAAATTAAAATAACATAACATCCCACATAGTTAAAGTGTCTACAAACAACCAACAACCATACATAAATTGTTCAAAGGGAAGAAGGCACGAAGTTAATAGAAGGAAGGAAGAGGAAATGAAAGCAGAAGCTCATCAAGTGGATTAGAACATGGACCACTCCTGTCTTTTCTTTTCGAGATCCACGCGAACTTTCTCCTCTGCAACCTCTGCTTGCTGAGCTGCAATGACCGCCGCCCCCACGCTGGCGGTAAACTAGTTTAGCGCCACCTTATTGTCAGAAGTAACTTTGGAAAGACGGTCTAGCTCCTCCTCGAGCTTAGCAATCTGGCCAGGGAGATGCCCGCGCGGGTCATTGCGATCCTTCACCTTCGTCAACAACTCGTCCAACCATTTTACCCGAAATTCGAGGTTAGCTGCGGAACGAATAGTAGTCTCCCAGCCGTGCAAAACACTAGTATCAATGGGACCATCCTCCATCTGCGCAAGCTGGTCGGAAACCTCGAGGAGATTCTTGTTCATATAACACAATGTCCTCATATCGAGGAGACCCTCCTTCACAATATGACCGCCGCCACGCTCCACGATACCCTATAAGTGATGGCAAGAGCAGATGGCACCCAAAAGCCATGAACCAATTTATAATGGGAAGGATCGACGCCGGCCTCAGCGGCATCTACCACTTTCGAAAAGCGAAATTGTGCATCCTCAGGAATCGACAACGGGTCATAAGTGTTGGGGCGTCTCTCCGGAGGCCCAACTAGCGCAGATCCACTCCCATCTAATCGAGCGCGTTTCACAGACCCTTCAGCAGGAATCACGCGCCTCCCACTCTCGATGCTAGAGACCTCGTGCTTACCGGTTTCTTTACGCTTGTGACCCATTTCATGGAAAGCGATATACGCGCGAATGAAATAACAACGGTAATGAATAAGCACTAATAAACGTACAAAAGAGCAATGAATAAGGAGAGCGCTAAGGTAAAAAAGGCTAGTCAAAGAAGAGACCAACCTCGGGAGTGAGCGGAGAATCGTGAGGTTTCTGATGAGACACAAAAGAGGCATAAGAAGACTCGGAATCACTCGTAGAACCTACAAAACAAAGAATAAGTGACATAGCGAAGAGGAACCCAAATATAAAAAAAGAAAGAAAAGAGAGTGAGAGAGTGGGAAGATAAAAGATGTCATTAAATAAAGATACACATGTCAATGAGTAGTCACCTTCAGAATGATCTGGCTGGGGTGCCACGTGAGTTGTGGACCCACCTAGAACCGACCGATTCCACACGGAAGGCGTCAACGAATATAACACGTCAATAGGGGACTCCAAAGCTTGGCCCCTAACATGAAGGATCTCTGCCCGCAAAGGATTGACAGATGATATGTGAACGTGTGGAGACACCCAACCAGCCCCTTTAGACAATTTAACGCCAAGATTTTACACCACGGATGAAGGGGTTGGGATACCACCAGTACCGCGCTGAGATCGTGATGGGTTATTTGGCCGAGCCTGTAGGGGACGCATAGATAAGACATCAGCAGAAGAGCATGGGCGGGGAATGACCAACTTAGCCACTAACCCACTACACCAAATTCAGGGAATAACAACTCTGATTCGCAACGGAAATGTAGATGTTGCGAATTCTTAGTTGCGAATTTCTGTTGCTAAAAATTCGCAACAGCCAGTTGTTGTTACTAATTTCGCAACTCCTGGGTCTCAGTTGCTATTCGCAACTGTTTCTGTTTTAGGCGTGCGAAGTACCCGTGTGATAAAAAAACACCTGCAAACACATTTTTTACTTTTTTTCCCCGAGCGTGCAAATTTCATGTGTGCACTCCTCTTATCCTTAGAGAAAATATCCCAGTTCAATCATTCAACACTCGTCCTCTCTCTCACTCTTTTTCTCCTGAAGAAAAAAACTCTCCCGCCATGAATCTTTCCCGCCGTTGAAATCAGAGGAAGCTAGGTATGGATGATGATTAGTGTTTGTTATTTAGGGTTTAAATCGATTGATGATGTTTTTTCTGTTAGTGTTTGATAGTTAGGGTTTGGTAGATTGGGTTTGATAGTTAGGGTTTTGTATCTTTCCCGCAGTTGAAATCAGAGGAAGCTAGGTATGGATGATGATTAGTGTTTGTTATTTAGGGTTTAAATCGATTGATGATGCTTTTTCTGTTAGTGTTTGATAGTTAGGGTTTGGTATATTGGGTTTAATAGTTAGGGTTTTGTATCTTTTTGTTCAAATCGATTAATGATGTATTTTTTTTGTATTTTGGTAGATTGATACTTAGGGTTTTATGTATTTTGTTTAAAGTGGAAAGAAGAATAAAGAAGGTGAGTATTAATCTGGTTTGAGGTGAGATTAGGGTATGCTTAAATGTTATCTTTCAAAGTATGGATTCAATTATTAGAGTTATTTAAGTTTAAAGTTGTGATTAGATCTGAAAAAGTATGCTAGTATTAATTTTCTAAAGGACAATCTTTGAGACACCGTTTTTGTTTTGTTGTTTACACTTAGGAATTTTTTGTTAGTTTTGGATTGAACCAGTAGAAATTTAGGAATGTGTAACAAGGATTTGGAAATGATATAGAGTATTGGTAATCACTGTCTAATTTGGATAATTCATTTAGTTTCATATTTGTTAGTGGAAAGATGTATGTAAGATTTTGTTTCAGAGACTTGGTGAGAATTTAAGCTAATTTTATGTTAGACGTTTAGTATGTTAATGGGTTTCATCAGCTTTTTATGTTGTTCTCAATTGTGAACTATTGGAAATTTTAATTCGATTGGTGTGCATATTAACTGTGTTGATGGGTGTGTGTAGTATGCATTGTTTGGGTGTTCTGTTTTCTTTTATTTTCTATTGGACATATATAAAGTTATTTAGGAGATCCATTCATGTGCATACTCCATGTGATTGTTTTGTTTTCTTTTATTTTCTTCTTCTGTTTGCGATAATACTAATCTCATGGTTTGGGGGCTTTTCATGAGGATAGACTATTTGGTGAGTTAATGATGAAATTGATATTCCTTCGTCTAGGTTATAATATGTTCTTTCCGTGTTCTACCTTTTATTAGTAATTATCATTTTTACTATAAGCTTCCATTGGACCTTGCTGATTATTTTTCCTTTTAGTGCAAGGCGATACATCTACAGCTGAAAGCGAACTCAAGGAAGCGGAAAGTGAATAATACATTTGGCTTGAGTGAGTGTGCAAAAGCTTTTGCCTAATCTGTACGTTTTGTATATGTCTTTTGTGGTGTCGACAACGACTGATAATACGTATGTACTAGGTTTGGTTAATGTATAGACTTAAGCTATATCGAATGTATGAGTCCTATAGTTAAGAAAGTAGCATTCTGTACAAGTGGACACAATGATGTTGTTTAATATATATAATCTTTTTGTTCTAATAACCTTGTTAATAGTATGAAAGTTGAATTGCCCTTTCGCAAGTAATGTAGTCAGTTTTTGGTAGTCCTTGTCAATCTTCTCGCCCCCTGTTTATTTTCGTTTAGCATCTTAGCATTATATGTTAGGAACTAATGAGTATGGGTCGTGACATTATGTTATTTCTGCAGGTGGAAGATCCAATCTGAGATTTCATAAGGAGTTACTGTAGCCGCTATTGCTAAGGACCTGCACCTATTGTAGTTACATTGAAAGAGGTATAAAAATGATTCCTACTGATTTTAAACCTTGACTAAGAAGCTGAAATGTTTTGAGGGTTAGTGGTAGTTTATTTTGGTGCTACCAGTTCACTTAATATCCGTATTTACTATTTTTTATATCCATCTATATAGTATAGCACTTAGTTGGAATAGCTTTATGTTGAAGTAATGTAAGTTCAACCTTTTAGAGGACAAAACAAGCCAAAAATATCCAATGCTCGATGTAGGCTTGTGGGACATGAACACATCATTGTGTGTTAGCAGGCAAAGGCAGATACTGAAAAAGCTGAAATGACCAATTCACATTAAACCATGCTTGTTAGTTTGTTTGATACTAATGAATATTTGAAAGGCAGGGTATCTCATATACGGTATCTACACGTAATGAATCTGTATGCAGGAAGAAACATAACTGCCTGAACATCTCTCAATTATGCTCCTTATTCTCATTGTCCCTTTCTCTGTTTCGGTTGTGCATATGTGTTAGTCTGTGTGTGTGTTCGAGGTGCTTCAGCTGTTTATTTTTTTTCCTTCAACTGCCTTTTCTTATCAGGATTAGGTGATAATGATATTTCTTACATTTGTTACAATAACAATCACAGTTGCATCTCTGTGACTCACAAATTAAGGTTTGTCTGTTCTGCTAGAACCGAGAGAACAGTCAGGACTTTGAGCATTCGTTGCTTATAGGACTGGTATTTTCTTCACCGATAATACCTATTTGCCATCTCTCCTAAGAGGATATACTAGCTAGAATGGATCTGATACTTTGGTTAGGATATGTACCTCCACCTTTAGAAAGTGGATTCAGAATCTTAAGTTTTATGCTGTCACCTGGGATTACACTTGTTATTCTCAAGGGGTTTACATCGTCTGTCCCTTATACCTGGGATAACAAGGTAACTTAGCAAGTCACGTGTCACAAATGTTGTTTTATTGCGTTGCTGAAGTGCAAGGGGAGATGGAATATTTTTTACAGATGCTCAAGGAGTCTTATTTTTAGATGTCAGATGTCTCTCATTTTATTTAGCATTTTAGGGAGTACGATGCATCAGAGTATTTTTGACTGGCAGGGAACTGGATACTCTGTAGCTGCACTTACTGAATATATATTACGCTAATTTGTTTTTATCATAGCCTTCTCCTTGTTTCTTGTATATAAAAGATTCGCTTGAAATGAATTAAGCTTAAAGACTAGCACTGATAGTTAATTTGTGCCTTTAATTCTTTTTAGAAGTTTCTTTGTCATCTATATGCCAATTGTAAGATGGAAAATGTATGTTCAGGGTGGAGATAAGCACTGATTGAACTATCCTTCCTTGAATCAAGTGTGTAGTACTAGTAAGAGGCTTGAACTTATGAACGGGTACTGGTTTGGTGTGTTTTTAGTTGGTGAATCCTGCTATGCAACTATGTTTTTCTTTATGTGTGTAGGGATTCAGTTTGCTATGAATTCATATTATGAGTCTAAGTAGTTACTTATCTTATCTGAAATCGGCTTGTAAGGGTGTCCAGCAGCCCATTAGATTCTAGGTATCTGAGCTGTCTCTGAATTCTGCACTATTTATATCATTCAAGCTAAAAATGATCTGCATATTCTCTTGATATCCTTGCTTATGTATCTTTAAACATAAAAGATGTGAGTATTTATGTTTGTTGATGGTTTTTTAATGTTATTTCTGCAGGTGGAAGAATCAATCTGAGATTTCAGGGGACGGGTTCGTTCTGTTGGTGCTGTTTCTCGTACACAATATGATTATTCATCTCCTGCACGTGCAAAAGTTGCTGAAATGAAGTCTAGGGATGGGGCGCTTAAGCATCAGGTGAACGATTTAAGTAGCAAGATCGGGTTTATAATTGAAGGCTTGGGAACCTTAAGTCACATTGTGAAGGATATCCAATCTGGACAAGCCTCATATATTGCCTCAAACAACATGGACAGTTAACAAGGTCATGGGTATTCACCTGCTCATACTGCTTCAGCTGGCAATACAAGTTCACCTGCTCACATATCTGTACCTGCTGAAAAATATCACCAACAGCTCGATCAGCTGTAGGTTCTGATGTGCGATGTTCATTGCTGAACATAAATGGTGACACCGTGGCTGTTGGTAGACTTTGTACATGTGAGTTAGCAGAAATAGCTCACGGCTCACCTATAACGTCTAATCATGCGAAGGTAGTGCTTGATCTCATTCTCATGCCAGGGGAATTGACTATAAAAGTTAACAAGTTTGCGTGCACCTTTCAAGATGTTGGAATTGGAGGATATGTGGTTCATCCAAAGATTTGCATCGCATATGATTAGGAGGGTCGATCTGTTTTTTTTAGATGAAGATTTCTCAGCCATCATCTTTTGCGTATATAAACGATACACATATATGGCTTACTTCTTTTTTGCTAATTTTCACACTTTTGCGAAAGTCCTTGTGCACTTGTGCATAAGAAGACTGATGTAGTATGCGGTAGACTATTATGCAATTATGCACTTAGGAAGTATTTTACTTTAACTTAAAAAAAACTTGGCATGTAATATATATATTTTGTGAACCTTGACCATTCTTTTATGAATGAATTTTACTTTTTGCATTTGTGTGGTTCCTGTATATGTATATTTTGTAATTGTTCAGGAGTATAAGGTCAACTGAAGCTAGTAGCCACCTGGGGGAATATCAATCCCTGGTAAGTTCATTTGATTATGCTTGGATTTAGTTTGCTGAAACTTGTTAATAACCTTCAGTTTACACTTTCTTGCGAGGTATTACACTTAATGGTCATATTGCTGCCGGATTTAGCCATTGGTGACCTTTCTTGGTAAGTCTCTGTTGTGATCTTACTACAAGCTTCATAGTTTATTGTAATTCTTGAATGTTAACCTACCTTAGTAACTGTTTGAACTGAAGGTTAATCCTTTACATTGTCTTTCAAAGGAATGGAATTGCTAATGGGAAAATGAAAAGCGAGATTGGCGTTTTTTACTTCTGAGCATTTTGACAAGCAAATTTTATGTACATTATTCCAATATCATTAGCATGATATCTATACTTTAACCATTCGACTATCCAGGAATTTATTTCAAGACTCTTAAACCAATGAGATGCATTTTTTGCGAGAACCGTTAGCTCAGACTTAGTCTATTAAAGACTCCTTTTCTAGAAATCAAAATGAGATGCTTTTGGTGGTGAGAATCATTGGCTGAAACATGATTTTTCATGCAGATAGCGTCATTCCTGTTATATCTTTCTGATGTGGAAGAAGGTGGTGAAACAATGTTCCCATACGAGGTAACATAATTAAGCAGCTTTTGTTTTACTTTTCCCAGTAAGTGGCTTAAAGATTCTTACTTGTTGAAATGCAGAATGGTTCGAATATGAATATCGTCTGACTATGAAAAATGTATTGGCTTAAAAGTGAAGCCCCGTAGAGGGGATGGCCTGTTTTTTTATTTGTTATATCCAAATGGCACAATTGATCAGGTATTCAGAATTTGGTTCTGTCTCATATGGTATGTACTTGTGTTACAGGGATTGTCGCATAATGAAAATGAGATGAACATGTGCAAAGCTAGCATTGATATCAGGTGCTTGTTCCTATTGAAATTTAGGTTGTCGCATAACTCAGAAATTTGTATCTTACACACTCACCATGTATAGATAAACATATTGTTGTTAGAGTTTGAAACTAAACTAAGAGTCTTATTAAAATTAAGAGTAACTCATATGTATACCGTGTGTTGATGAACATATAATTAAATGGTCTTTCTCTTCTTTGGTAATTTTCTTAAATGTTCTTCTTATATATAATTGAACATATCAATGTCAATATAAGTGCTGCAGAATATGATTGATTGTTGGATTGATTCACAGGGTTATTGGTAGTTGCAGGATAAATAGAACTGTGGGTGGGGGATTTTTGACCAGGTCAACGAAGACCTACCTTTTTCTTTACTGTTGCAAAAATTAGCAACAGCAGAGATCTGTTGCTAAATCTGTACCACAAAAATTGAAGTCGGTCTTATTTGACTTAGTCAAAGAATTTCGCAACTGCTGTGAAATTTCGCAACAGCCAGAATCTGTTGCTAAATTTTTTACCGCGACTTTGAGGGTCAATTCATTGACTTAGTCAAGAATTCGTAACCAATAGTAAAAATTTAGCAACAGATAATAGCTGTTGCTAAATTTGGATTCGCATTTGCTTGAAACTGTTATGAAAATAGTTGCGACTCGAAATTAGCGATAGCTACATGTCCGTTGCGAAAATTCGAGTCGCCCCCTGTAGCAACGGCTCTGTGCAGTTGTGAACCCGGTTCCCAACAGCGGGAGCCTGTTGCAAAACTCCATTTTTGGTGTAGTGCCGGTTTGTCCTTTTTAGCGAGACTCTTCTCGTACCAATAACTCATAGGAATGGTTAGGTACTCCTCTCTCAAAAAAGAAGGCGCCTACCATCCCACGGGATTGGACAAAGAAGCTTCCTGAGACTGCAGGTTTCACCCGCCTCATTTTTTTACAAAAAAAAGAAAAGAAAAGACAATGACAAGAACGAAGAAGACGTGAACAAGAGAACTACCTGGGGCGCCGGTGAACTAGCAGCAGGCTTAGGGATATGGAGTCTAGGAGGCTTCCGATTAGAAGATGGCTTCGTCCCTTTTTGTCTTCCTTATGGTCTCGTGACCCTCAGGAGGGTCCCAGGAAGTTACTAACGGATCCATAGGGCGACCCTTGGTACCCGAGGTAAGGCCATTTTGCTCGGTTATCCCCTCATCAAGCTTGATCCAGCCAGACGCATGTAAAATGCGGAGATACGCAGAAGACAAATTAGGAGGGGGACATGCATCTCCCAAAAGAAAGTTCAAGGCTCGACGGCGAATGAGAAGATGATATCCGTGAGCCAACTCGGTTAACGCCAGAGGATGCTCGGGAAAAGGCTGTCGGAAAGAGAAATTAATTTATCGATCGCTCAGGTACGTTGGTCCTTTAAAAAAAAAACGATCAAAGATGGCAACAATGTATGCAATCTCTGAGCCACTCCAAGGTGGGAAACTAGCAGAAGCCCCCTGATCGAACCCAACATGCCGATCCGCACGGTCAGGATTATAAGACATAGCAATGAACTTATCGGCATAAAATCCAGGAAGATAACCGAGCAGCACCGCCATCACAGAATCAAAATCGGATTCTGATAAGGATTGCGTCTAATCCAATTCCGTGCCCTCCAGTGGCGAAGTGAAATTATAATGCCCCGGACCTGAACGACCATCATGGTAAGGGAAGGGTTTAAAGTCTTTGGCTACATCCATAAATTTATCTATATCGCCCTTGGGTACCTTCCCTTTACCATTCCATAGAGCCATCCGCGGATAACATAGGTGACGGTGGTTTTCTTAACAGTACCATCGCCTTGTTCAACATCCTCCTCTCGATGAACTGCCAAGACATGAGGATCATGAGAAAACCTAGGGAGGTGTTCCCAAGACCACGCTTGCATGAAAGAGGCGGAAATATAGTCTCGACCTTGTGAACCGCATTAACTATGCGAACGTCATGGCAGAACAGATCCAAGTGATGGTATAAACCACCCAAGAACATAAGCGCAAGAGGAAAGGAAACACCCCGAGATAACAGCACGGCCATCGGCACGAGCTCGCTCTTGATTGTATCCTGAGGACTATACTCAAACACATCATAGCAAAGCCAGAACAAAATGTAAGCCGCCAACTCAGCGCGGGGATTCTCCTCTTTCCTAAGGGGAGGCATAACCTTTTTATCAACAATTTGCGGAGCCCAATACTTGATCCAGAGAGGGAAGGAGGTGCGCCGGTTGCGTTTGATAACCATCTCAGGACTTGTCTGCGCCGAAGGAATCGGTGAAACGGGAATCGCTTCATAAGCACGACTAGAGCTTGCAAGTAAGCGCTCCCCTATGGGAGCGATGAAGAAGATTTCTTATCCTTGACCGCTTTAGCTTTTCCTTTGGCATGCAGCAGCTGATGACCACTCCTCATTGCCTACACTCACAACTTTTCCTTTACTTCCCGTCGAGCCGGCTGATGTGATTTGTAGTTGTAGTGGTAAAAAGATTCGAACTCTAAGACTTGTGAAGGATTTTTGAAAATTAAATAAAGTTGTTTCAACAATAATAAGAAAACACCGAGACTCTGGATTCCACCATTAACCAATTAAGTGATATAATCTAATCAATATTCATGCAACTCTTTACGTTTAAAGTGATTCTAATATTTTGCAAAAGTAGATTTTTGGAATAACAAGTGTATTTCGAAAGCATAGAATATCAAAAACATAAGTCTAAGCATAATCTATCAAGAGAAATCACAATTGTTTAAGAAAAATCATTCAATCAATTCTCAATCAAAGCAAATAATCATATAAGAAATTGCAAAAATAATTAAAATAGAATTATACCACTTTTCATGGAACAATGGCTTCCTCCGTCGCCTCGGCTAAGGGGTTTAGCTCCTCATATTAATCACTTGCTCAAAGTACATATTTATAGCTCAAAAGTTGATTAAAAGAGTAAAAGAATACACTGTAGTTGCTGAAGGTCTAAAACAGAAAACAAAATCGTCGGTAAAGGTCTTCTGTGACTTCAGGAAACTCATTATAAACGATACTCAGCTGCTGCAGTTGAACTACGATACTTGTATGCGACGGTTCTATGTGGGTCGTATGTTCTTCTTCGTCTTCTCCGGCAACAGCAGCACGCGTTTTCCTGCAAGTTGATTTTTTCGGCTCTGTGGTGTTCTAAACTTCCCCTAAAGTCTTCCTTTCCTTCCTAGGATTCGTACCAACCATTTTATACATAATAGAGTAAGGAAAATTCGAGAATATCTTTGATTTTTTCCTCCCCAACAAGTCACGATAATTTCTTTTTTCTCATCAGCTGCACGTCTCCTCAGTCAATCCAAGCTGTCCAAACTCTTCCTGTGATAGAATCAAATCTCTAAGAAGAGTTTCCTTCCTCTTCTTCACGTAAGTTTCCATAAATAAACCAAGAAACATGCCCAAAATAAACCGTGATATTTTTAACCTTTTTTCGCCTCCAATTCGAGTTCTAGCCACTTTGGATCCATTCCAACACCCTTACCTCGCCTGTTAGGTCCATAGGAGCAAACCCAATCAAATTCAGCCCTTTAATCTCCATAAAAATCGATCAACAATCCAACCCTAAATCCGTCTGTGAAAGAAATTTTTCCCGACAGTTTTCTGTTTTTGAAAATGTGAAGAAATGTGACCTCCCCCTATCCAGTCCCGGTTTGTGCTTAGCAGCTGCTTGTAAATGGGTTACCCCTTATCCAAAATGAGAGTTCGAATAGCAAATGTCCTCCCAGGTACCTTTAACAACTTTTCGAGCCAATTTTGCCGCAAAAGCCTATTCCTCCAAAAATACCTACAAAGGGATAAAATACCAAAATTAGTACAGAAATGGGTACTAACAGTATACACAAAAGAGATGAAAATAGACACATAAATGCGTCTATCACCGGCAACTAATTTTTTCTCACCCACTCATTGCGAGAGTCGTCTTTACAATCTAACAGATAAGCCCACAACTTCTTGTCTTTATCATTTAGAGCCACGTAGACGGCGGCCTCCTCGTATGAATCATTGCCATGGATGGGCAGTCCCTGAGGGTAACCATTTCCTCTAGAACCACGGTGTCTTCCCCCCACGCAAAGGACAAGGTGTGGACGGGGACACCCAACGAAAAAAAAGCCGCATCATGTCATGCCTACACCTGACCACTTCTCGCTTTAGAGACGAGTTTATAGCTTCATCAATACCCTCCAAACGAAGGATAACTGCATGGTCCAGGTTGGAACGGATGTAAGACGTCTAATGCGGCCATATGGCAGGCGTCGCAGATGAGGAATGGATCTCAATAATGGGGAGATCATAATCACCGCGGTGAATAGCCGCATGCGGAACCTTCTTAAACGAAAAAGTGTCTAAGGTATTTACCTCGGGATACATAAGCCATCCAGGAGACGTGGGATACGGTAATACAGAGGGATTGAGAAGGCGTGGAACCAGGATGTCGTCTAGGGTAAAACACACTGACCATCAAGGAGGCCTCTTAATTTTAACGCGCGCTTCAGAATGGGGGTGCCCGTGATCTCACTAATTGTGTACGATATTTTTTCTGCTGGCGGTGGTAAGTGTAACTCTTCCTGAGCCGCGTACTCAGTCTCCTCGGATGGAGCTCTCATCACCTCCTCGGACTCCGCCTCTTCTTCCTCGGATGCACTTCTACTAGAAGAATAGCTGGACATGGCGTGTATAAGGGTATGTTCAAAGATGAAGTGGAAAATAAATGACGGGGTAAAACGAGAGAAAGGAATAACTCAACAAGTCTATATATAGGCGATCTTGAGACTTAAACGTGGCGGTTATAATCGGCAGGAAAAAACTGAAGGAAACTGTAAAATTTCTCCCACGTCGCGGGAGACCAACCGTCACTTAAGAGATGCGTGCGAAGAACCAGTTGACTAACGGGTCATTTTGCAATTGACCCAATAGTCAGGGGACTAATGTTGATACATGAAAATTGTTACCCCTTAGTATGGGTAGAGAGCCCCTAAAGGGGAGCCAAGCCCAACATAAAACATGGGGACTTGGGGACTAAAGCCCAAGTCCACTAACAAGTGTTCACAAAGAAAGGAGGATGAGGAGGGAATTAATGGAAAATGAGGAGGATATATTAAAAGGAATGACATTAGTGGTAATTAAGGAGGTTTAGGACATGTGGCATGATGCCACAAAAGGAAGGGCTCTTGGGAAAGTCTATAAAAGGAGGTAAAAGTACAATGGAAAGAAAGTTCTCTCTCATACCACTCCTAGAAAGTGGAGGTATCTGGTGCAGCTAGGACGGATAGGACCAAAATCAGATTCACCCTTCAACAGTTTGAAAATATAAAATGGACAAAAATATCCTACCGTGTTAATTCCTAATTATTTCCTAATAGCAGTTCATTATGTTTGATGAACTATCAGGATTTTTGTAGATTTGAGTTCATTCTATTTCATGAAAACTCTACACTTCATTATATTCTACAAAAATTTCGTTATTAAGAACAAAAAATCAAAGTTCATTCTTTTAAATGAACACACAACAAAAACTCCACTATTTGAATAACAACAAGAGTTCATTCTTTCAAATGAACACCTAATAAAACCTATACGAAAACAGAGTTCATGTTTTCAAATGAACAAACTACAAAAACTCCACTATTATGAATAAAAACAAGAGTTCATTCTTTCAAATGAACACCTAATAAAACTTATATGAAAACATAGTTCATTCTTTCAAATGAACACCTAAAAAACCCTATTTGAAAACAGAGTTCATTTTTTCAAATGAACACACAACAAAAATTCCACTATTATGAACAAAAACAAGAGTTCATTCTTTCAAATGAACACCTAATAAAACTGTTTTGGGGGTAAAAACTGATTCTGCTGGAAATGGTAAATTTGGGTGTGCCGCTGAGAAACAAATCTAAACTCTAGACAAATGCACTGCACAGGAGTACTTTAGATTCGAGAGATCAATCTGTACAATCCTGGCCTAAACAAGGGAATGGTCGTTCCAGTCTTGTTTCGGTCACAAAATGAAGGAGAAGAGTTGATCTTAGGGAGGGAAGCGAATAGGGTGTTTGAGATCAGAATGGTCAACCCTGAAGGTGTGGCTGTTTATGACTTATATCAGAATGTAGAACTTGCTTGCGGAATGTAAGCTATCATTTCTTGGTGTTTTCTGGATACTTGTGTTGATAATACTTGTCTTTTGAAAATAGATAAAAAACCTATTTATACAAGTCATAGTTTGAGCGCACCCCGACCTCATAAAAAGTGGAAGTAGTTGAGTGATGGAGAAGTGGGATCGTGCAAAATATTGAAAACCACGTCCCTACTATGAAGGGAAGACTGGTTAGTTTACACCCACTACTTCTCTGTTGCCACTAACTGTCCGCCTTTCCTGACACTTTCTTATAATGGGCGTGTTGCACGCCGCACGCTGTAAACCGCCAGACCAACATCTTGATGAACATCCCCCAGTTTGTGACATGTTGATGTCTCGAGTATTTTGTAGAAAAATATGCAGCAAGTTGCTGAGTGGGTCTTGCTTGCAAGACTTTATTATTTTGACCAATCACACGCAAGCTAGGCGGCGGGTGGTCATTTGTTATAAGTCATTCCATGAGATTTGTGGCCGGCCATCTTGGATAAGCTTCCAGGAGCTATCCATGTACATAAAATATGTGGTGGTCGGTCCCTATAGGAGAATGATGGCTAGTAGCCATTTTGACATCCTATTGGTTGGCCCAGATTAAATCTAAACCAGTTAAATTGGCTAGCCAAGTTGGATGGCTGAGATGATATGCGGCATTTATTGGTTTCCGCTAATTTATTTAAGACCCTTGTAAGCAGCGTGACTAGCCTAGTTTGACTAGCAATTCTGAATGCTGGCTGCGGGTTAGGAGAATTCTGATTGGTTGAAATAACAGAGGGCCCGTACCAAAACTGCTGTAGAATTCTCATACGAACTCGGATTTTGATGATCCGCCCCTCCATTCTTATCAGAAAAGAATTTCCTATCTTCCTATAAGGGAATATTTAGGTTTGGAGCTCGTATAGGAGGTGAAAACATCCCGACAGTACAACTCAGGAAGAATTCAGGAGGAATTCTGTCAGTGATCAGCCATGACCTAGCTCGCCTTTTAAGATGTATCTTTTAGCTCGTTAATCCAATTGATGTGATTTTTTAGTATGTCATACTAGACATCCATATGAAACTTTTGGCATATAGATCGTGTCCATATTCTTTAGGAGTTTCTCCCAGATGTTCGGCCAACCTTGGGTGACTTTTTGGATGTCGTTCAGTCTAGTTAAATCGACCAATAGGGATCAAGCTATTGCGCAGCGCAAAAACAACTTCCAACTTTAATTCAAAAGTGTAGGATGCGCATTTAGAGCATTTTGATTGGTCGATGGGAAAGAGGGGCCGACATGCAGTTATACGGGGCGGGCCGGTCGTCCATGGGCGGCGCTGACTAGGGCATGCCGGCCGGTCAAGCGGCGTGGCCGCGCCTCCTCGCGCTGCTACCTTTATTTTCCGTAGCTTCCCTTTATTTCTTGTTTTCTACTTTTGGTAAGGTTTTGCTCCTACTAGTCCATAGCGGATCAATTTCCTAGCTTGCTTAGGTTTAGTTTCGACCAATGGGGTTCGAGACATTGCGCAGGCTGCAAAAGACCTAATTTTTATAAATTAATAAAATTAGGTTAGAAAGATTGAATTTTGTGGGCTGACACAAAATCAATCGATTTCTGGTGAATTTTGTGCTTTCGTACAAAATCACTAATTATGTTTCAGAGGGAAGCATAACTTTGCGTGCCTCTAATTGAGTACTTCCATGCATATCTTAATCCTGACACTTCGGGAAATTCATGCTACTCAGCTGCGAGCAAACATTAATTGTCATGTCATGTCAACATTAAGAGTTCGTCTGGGGAACATGGCGTAGAATTAGTACTCGACAGGCCATGCATTAGTGAGTAATGCAGGAAGGAGATAAAATTTATTGAATATTTGGGATTGTTGTTGCATGCACCATTCTGGATAAATTTTATATATAAATATACTGAATTGCTCAATACATATGTGAGTAAAGAGGCCTAGGTACTCATTACTTTTAAATTGCTCTATTTTTTTACAGAATGACAGAACATTAAATACAGGGTTTCACAATTTTAGGCCTGAACTAAAAACCACCATCAACATTAAGTCCCCTGCTTAGCACGTAACTGTGACATTGTTGCGGGGTAAGCACTAGATGGTGACAGTCAAGAGATAAAATGATCAAGTCAAAGTAAATAAACATTACCAGGGAAGTAGCAATCGTCTTGAATTCGAAACAGTGAGTCAGGCCGCCAAATCACGGATTTTGAGCTGGCTGAAAGCATTCCTCTTTTGACTATCTGACGGTCTTCTCCCACCTTTAATTAGGGTTTCAACAAGAAACATGACTTGGTGGGAGTTGAATCCTCATCTATCGGATAAGTCACGTTGTGGTTGTTTAGCATCGCTTCCTCTTAGGGTTTCTGCAGCGTATATACATATGCAGGTGAAACTAGACCATTCTCCTCGATTTGGCATTGTGATTCTTCTGTTGAACTCACAACTTTTCATCATGTCTGACAAGAGTGAATTATCTTCGACCCTGCCAGATTCTTCTACCAAATGCAGGCGGCTTGTATCCAGAGTATGACCTTAATTATCTCTTGATTTTGAAGTGGTAATCCCCTTTCTATTTTGACACTAACATCATTCTTTTAGAGTGGGCGAATTTCTAGGTCTCGTGACAACTCCCCTGTCCGGATCATCCGAGTCAAGAAGATCATACTGGTATGATTTTTCACTGGTGAATAGGTGTTTGTTTGACATGTCCGGTAAGTAATTTAATATTTTTTTGTAGAGGTACCCTGCTGGAACATGTGTAACAGTGGTTGACGACGATGATCTGGCCACTCCTCTTCCTTCAAGCTCAAACACGCCTACTGCTGCAGACCTGGAAGACGCTGATTTGGGTATCTCCTCATACGAGTACCCCAATGCAGGCCTGCCTTTTGATATTCACATGAAGTGTTTATCTTCTAGTTGCCGGATTGTTGGTGAGTTCTTAGGGCGGAAGGAGTTCGTGCCTTTGTATACAAAAATATGGAGAAGGTACGGCCATATTGCCACCAGGAACGTGGTGCGGCATTGTTCGTCTGCTTTGGTTACTACGGTGAACTGCCTTTTACCCATGGCCGCAGAGATGGAAGGTACATCCATTCGTGATTTTGCTGAATCAACTATTGAAAAGTGAGAAAACATGGTCTCTAGCTGTGAATCCATGGAGTTCAACGTGGGTTGGCTGCGACAGCGCCTTGACATTATCAAAGTTGATCGAGCTGGTATCATTGCCAACGTCGTTCCTGCTGCAAAAGCTATCTTGGAGGAGGAAAAAGCTCTGGCTGCGGAATATGAGAAGGTGGAGCAGGCAATCCAAGACTTGAAGAGTAGGACCGAGAGGTATCATAATAGGATGAAAATGATGCTTTCAAGAGACTACAACTTGCTAGATAGCCTTTTCTGAGCCATGCTATTATTTTATTTTATTTTTTTTGAATAAGTAAGCATGAGAACGTTTGATCGTTCTCTTTTTGTATTTGGTTTTGAACATTGTTTTTGGAAAATGAATTGCATTGGGTTTTAGCAAGCAAATAAAGTTTACATTAATGCATCTTGGCTAATGAAAAACTTTGATAACTCAGATATGAGAGAAATGAAAAATGCCTGATTGATTGTGTCATAAGACTGTGAGGGATGAAATAATGATTAGGCGTAGTATGCCTTGAGCCATTTTCCATTAATGACTGCCTCCATCCTCCTTGACAATCTTGTAGTACCCACTGTTATAAGCTTTGGTGATCACATAAGGACCTTCTCATTTTGGGGAAAACTTTGGTGCGGACATGTCCTGCTGAATGTGCTTGGCTGTCTTTAGTACCAGATCTCCTATTTGAAAAACTCGAGGTTTTACAGCTTTATCGTATACTCTGGAGATCCTTTTCTTGTACACCTGAGCGTTCTCTTCCGCCTTAATTCTCCTGGAATCCAGAGTGTCCAATTCCGCTATTATGTAGCTCGATGCTTTGGTCTCGTTCCATTGGACTCCACTTGCTGCTGCAATTCTAGCCAACGGTATTTTGATCTCTGCTGGAGAATTGTGTCAGCGCCATAGACAAGTGAATAAGGAGAAACTCCAGTAGAGATCCTAGGTGCCGCTCGATATGCCCACAGCGCTATGGGTAATTGTTCGTGCCATGTCCTAGGGTCATCATGCACTGTCCGACTGAGAATTCGAATCAAAGTCTTGTTGGTGCTTTCGGCTTGCCCGTTCCCCTGGGGGTAGTAAGGCGTAGAGAAGACTTGCTTAACTCCATATTCCTCAAGTAGCTCTCGTACTTGCTTATTGGAAAAGTGAATACCATTATCAGTAATAATGTGCTTAGGCACTCCGAACCGACAAATGATGTATTCCTTAATGAATGTCGCAATAGTCACTCCAGTGGTTCCTCGGAGAGGAATAGCTTCGACCCATTTGGTAAAGTATTCCATCATGGTTATGATATACTCATGCTGCTTTGACGATGGTGGATTGATTTTTCCAATAATATCAAGTCCCCAGCTATAGAAAGGCCACAGACTACTTACTGAATGAAGGGGAGTACAAGGCGTGTGGATGAGATTCCCGTGAGTTTAACATTCGTGGCATTCCTGAACGAACGCTGCTGCATCATCCTCCATAGTTGGCCAGTAATACCTTTCATGTACCTGGAGGAATAACTTCTTCTTCCCTTGGTATTCACCTTCATGTGTCTCTTTCAACATAGTCGGGATTTCAGACTTTGCTAAACATCGTAACAGGTTTCCTCCGAAGCTCTTGCGGTATAGGATTTCCTCATGAAATACGAATCTTTTGGCTCTTTGCTTCATCTTGGCTGCATCCTTCTTGTTTGCAGGCAGCACTCCATCGCGAAGATAGTTGATGTATGGTTCTCGCCAGTCCCCAGCATAATTAATGTTAAGAACTTCCAGTTGATGTGGTGGCGCCTGACAATTGGGCAAGATCCTTGGAGCATTCGAGATTTGGTCTCCATATCCGGCCAGTAGTATCCGAGGCATTGAAGACGTCGGTAAAGAGTCACTACTAACGTTTGTCCACAGATTTCGCCGTGAACGCGGTTAAGTTGTAGTTGTGCTTCTTCATCTCCAAGACATCTCGACAGGGATCCATCTGAGTTTCTGTGGTATAACACTCCATGGAGCATGAAGAAGTTTTTTAAGGTTTTAAGACTAACCTTTCCTTGAGAAAGCGAACTGTTAAGTTCTTGAATAATCAGAGTTCTCCAATCGTTGGTTTCAGCATCTTAAGGTTGTGAAAGCCATGTTGATGCTATGGTACGTCTCTTCACTATCAAAGTCTCTTCCAAACCCTCGAATTGCAATTTCGAAGCTAATGTAGCCAGGCAATCGGCATGCTTGTTGTTATTTAGGCCAATATGAATTATGGTTGCATCAGCGAAGTAGTTCAATAGCTTTTGCACCTCAGCTCTATAAGGGGCTAGTGTTACCTTTTTGAGTGAGTATACTCCGTTCATCTGGTTGACCAGCAGTTTCGAGTCGCCACTTACTTCCAGGTGTGTGACTCCTGCTTGTTTGGATAACGACAGTCCTATGAGTAAAGCTTTGTATTCCGCTGAATTGTTGGTGCACTGAAAGTCCAGCTTGACCGAATGCGAAAGGACTTCACCAGTTGGAGATGAAAAAGCGGGGGTCTAACAACCACACCCAATATTTCATTTGGCAATTTGAATAGACAACCTCCAATTTACTTTCAAGAAAATCAACTAGACAGTCAGACTCAATCTAGAGAAAAGTATATCAAAGAGTTTTATATCTCTATCTCTTAATTTTATCCGCAATCAGCAAATAGGAATTTGCGAGCCCGATTGAATATAAGAGGAATAACTTGAACGGTACCAAAGACCAGTGTTCAAGGATCAATCAATTTGAATCAACAACCAAAGGTTGGATATCCCAATTGATCGATTCAATGCACAACCTGTGATATTTCAATCATATAACCAAATATAATGCGGAAAAGAAATAACACAGACACCAGAAGTTTTGTTAACGAGGAAACCGCAAATGCAGAAAAACCCTGGGACCTAGTCCAGTTTTGAACACCACACTGTATTAAGCCGCTAAAGACACTAGCCTACTACCAATGAACTTCGGACTAGACTGTAGTTGAACCCTAATCAATCTCACACTGATTCAAGGTACAGTTACGTTCCTTACTTCTTTGATCCCAGCAGGATACTACGCACTTGATTCCCTTAGCTGATCTCACCCACAACCAAGAGTTGCTACGACCCAAAGTCGAAGACTTGATACACAAATCTGTCTCAACAAGAAAAGTCTATAGGAATAGATAAATCTGTCTCCCACAGAAATACCTACGAGTTTTGTTCCGTCTTTTGATAAATCAAGGTGAAACGGAACCAATTGATATACCGGGCTTATATTCTCGAAGAACAGCCTAGAAATATCAATCACCTCACAATAATCTTAATTGTATGGTAGCGAAACAAGATATTGTGGAATCACAAACGATGAGACGAAGATATTTGTTACTACTTTTTATCTTTCCTATCGGAGAATAAATCTCGAGCCAATCTTAAAGAAGATAGTATTCAAATACGATAGAAACAGCAAGATCAGATCATGAAACTACATAGAAAATAGTTGGGTCTGGCTTCACAATCCCAAATGAAGTCTTTAAGTCATTAACCTACAGGGTTTCGTGAAAAATCTAATGTTAAAGGAGAATCGACTCTAGCATATACAACTCGTATCACACAGGGGGTGTGGGGATTAGGTTTCCCAGTTGCTAGAGTTCTCCTTTATATAGTTTTCAAATCAAGGTTTGCAATCTAAGTTACCTTGGTAACAAAGCATTCAATATTAACCGTTAGATGAAAACCTGATTAGATTAAAGCTAATATCTTTCAACTGTTAGATCGAACTTAGCTTGTTATACACAAATGAAATGTACCCTCATTTAAGTTTAGTAACCGTACCTAAATGTGTACACCATGTTGGCTCAACCGTAGTTAACCGAGGTTAGATATATGAACACTCTCATATCAACCTTATTCATCTTAACCATAACTAGTTCAAATGACTCAAATGAAACTAGTTAAAGAGTTGTTCAATAGCTATATTCTCATAGAAGTATACAAAAACACAATTGAAGCAAAATCGGTTTGATTCACTCGAATCAATTCATGAACATTATAGCCACGGTTTGCAAAGAATGAATTCCTTATTATATAAATGTATTCGTTCATAACAAAACCGATTTTAGAACTTTAACCATTCAAGTATGCAAACGGGTACTCATACTTGAAGTAGCCGGACCAAGTTTGATTTTCGCCAATATGCAAACGGGTACGCATACTTGGTACACTTCCAAAACCCAGCAGAAATTCCCGGACCTTTACCTTACGCAAATATGCGTATCGGTATGTGTACTTTGTACACGGAATTTCACAACTACAAGTACGCATACGGGTATGCATACTTTAGTTCCGGTCATGGATCACATACTTGCAAGAAAGCACACTATGTTTATAATCCAATGAAGGTTAAGTATTCTAAACTCTTATTTCAATCATTGAAACTTTCTTAGAGGATGATAATAGCCGTTTTCACACACTATTAGCATCAAAGCAATTTTCAAGTTATTGAAATAATCATAACGAAACATTCCAAGTCTACATCAAATGATCGTATCACACAAACCCTGTAAGACGTTACTTGGCGATTTTCACATATTCATCTTTTGACTTTCGTCAAGAATATAAGATGAACTTGGTTGTAGCGAAAGCTTACCAACACATATTCCGAGAAATATGTAAGCGAGTTAAACTCATCTCGAAATCTCAAATGTGTATAATCAACAACTATATAGTAATACGACTTTTATCTCAATATAGGAGATAAAGTAGAAATAGACTTTCCAAGTGATAAATGAGTTTTAGTTTCCACATACCTTTTGTTGATGAAGTTCCACAAGCTCGCCTTAGTAGTTCTTCGTCTTCATTTGATGAACGCCGTGAAGTCTAATGCTCAACTACACAATTTATCCTAGTCCGAGACATTACTATAAGTAGACTAGAAATCAAGACTTATAGTTTTGATCACTAACATTGACAAACAAGCTTGAGATAGCAACGCCTGCGAGTTCGACCGAGCAGTGCTCTAACAATCTCCCCCTTTGTCAATTTTAGTGACAAAACTATCAATACATATGGATTACAAAATAAATAGACTTTGTAGCTTCTCATCCAAATGCTTGATCTCTTTGGTTCTTCAACATTACTCGAAATCTTCGTCACCTCCTTGATTCCAAATGTGTTCAATTCCGCATCATTGTTGTTGAAGATCCGTAGCTATAACAATGAGAAAACAGTTGCTCTCAATCATTGTTATACAGTGTCATAGTATCATTATACAACATTAAAGTCCAATTGTATCACAACTTTGACAACAATACTATGGTGATATATATCACTCCCCCTTAGTTAATACTTCATCTCAACATGAAAACCACCCCCCCTTACATAATGATCCGTAAACCATATGTATTTGTAGTGTGAACTACACATTAATTCTCCCCCTTTTTGTCAATATAAATTGGCAAAGGTACGAAAACTAGTGGGATCCTCATGAAATTTTCATAGAGATACTTCATGACCAAAAGAGAACAACATACCAACTTATTTAGATACCATCACATAGCCGAAATTAAATGCATTCATCAAGGAGTTTATATAAAGATACAAGATAACCCCTACAATATTCCACAGCCGCACTCCCCACAAAGATGGCAATTAAGCACAAGTTCAATTAAGAACTCTCCCCCATAAAATGTCATTCCCGAAAAACATTGCAAGATGAAAACGTTGGCAATAGCTATGTGTACTCACAATAATGGCTATTCCAAACCCTAGTTATCCTTTTTAAAAACACAAGAATAAATTCTCATAAGAAGTTTCCTAGACATCAAGACAAACTCGTAATGCACATACAAGATGATTTGTCCTTAGAGGGTAGAATAAATATTTTTCGCACGGATTTACACCAAGAATATCTACCAAAGGCGTATAAAAAGATTTTATTAACAAAGAAGAACATACAAAGTCATTATCAACCATGCACCATAGTTCACAAAAGATGATTGTTAACATTAAAGAATCCCATAACAATATGTACTACTGCCCATTCTTGAACTTTCTTCTTTGTGATTCACAAAAAACATTCTTGTAGAAGCTACAAATGATCTTAGAATAGAATTACTCTAAGAATCCAAGTTCCAAAGTCCAAGAGAAGTGGGAAAAAAGCGACGAAACAGAGCAAAACACTCAAAAACAAGAGTCGGGACAAAGACCAATCTTAACTCTTCCAAATTCAGGAATTCTCATCTCTATTTTCAATAGAATTCAAATGGGAATAAAATGCAAAAAGAATGAGGTCATTCCGAGTTCGGACGAAGAAGTTACGTCCAAAATAAGTTTATCGAAAATCGACATCTACAGGCCAGTATGCATACGGGTTTGCAAACGAATTTTCGTGACCTGGAGCAGTATGCAAACGGGTATGCATACTAAAACCCCTGGATTTTGATTTTAAATGATGGTATGCATACCTGGTATGTGTACCATGAAGTCCAAACATCCCGAACTACTATTTTCAAACCTAAACATTTACGAACCTTAAACACATATCAAGTTAGGTAGAAATGAACGATAAGCAAGGTACATGGATCATTATAAGTACTCTAAGAAAATGATAAAAACACAAATCTTTCTCAAGTTTATAGACATACCTTTTAGAAGAATCCAATTGAATTCTACAGCCTTACCAAAGATTCAAAATCGTACCTAACGCAACATGTACGGCCCAATTCTCTTGCTTCCTTCACCGGATACATAGCAGGGCATTTCTTGATGAAAATGCACTTCCAACACAATCAAATTGTGTTTAGGTGAACAATGTCTTGCTTACCATGGGACCAAGAAAGAGTTTCTTTCCAACAACTCTTACATCTTACAATATTGAAAGAAACCCAAAGGACTATTTTTACAAGTTTCTCAAAGAACTTAAAAAGAGCACAAGACAGTTTGTGTTCCTGATTTCTTCGTTTACAACTTATAACCAACAGTCTTTGCAGATAATATTCAGTATTGCATAGGGAAACTCTTTTGATACGAAGAGACGTCCTCACTTTTTCATAAGGAGAAACAATATTATTATCTTGGTACGACGTATCAGGAATTGACCAATGAATTGATTCATGCTTTGAGGTGATATTCTCAGTTGACAGAGATATAAACTCCTTTTGTGATTCATTTAGTTTTTTACAACTGACTGAATTACACAAAGCAGGATCATTGCTCTCACTGATTAGTAAATCAATGTCGACTTCAACATGAATATTATTCATCATAACTTGATTTAGCCTGTCAAGAGATTCTTTTTCATTCTGGAGATATAGATCAACATCCGAAGATAAACTTTTAAGTTCCTTTTCAATAAATGAAAAGACTTCAAGGGATTTTAAACCTGGTGGAGGTTTAGACAGAATTTCTTCTACGGATTTTATAAGATCAGTCATGGAATAGAATTCTGGAATCCCTCGATCTGGTGGTGCATTTATTGAGATAACACTTCTGTCCATATTCAGATCGCTACAAACACAGACTTATAAGGTCTTAAACGTGTTTGCCTTCTCTGATACCAATTGAAAAAGCGGGGGTTTAACAACCACACCCAATATTTCGTTTAGCAATATGAATAGACAAACTCCAATCTACTTTCAAGAGAATCAACTAGACAGTAAGACTCAATCTAGAGAAAAGTATATCAAAGAGTTTTATATCTCTATCTCTTAATTCAATCCGCAATCAGCAAATAGGAATTTGCGAGCCCGATTGAATATAAGAGGAATAACTTGAACGGTACCAAAGACCAATGTTCAAGGATCAATCAATTTCAATCAACAACCAAAGGTTGGATTTCCCAATTGATCGATTCAGCGCACAACCTGTGATGTTTCAATTATATAACCAAATATAATGCGGAAAAGAAATAACACAGACACCAGAAGTTTTGTTAACGAGGAAACCGCAAATAGAAAAACCCCGAGACCTAGTCCAGTTTAGAACACCACACTGTATTAAGCCGCATACACTAGCCTACTACCAATGAACTTCAGACTGGACTGTAGTTGAACCCTAATCTATCTCACATTGATTCAAGGTACAGTTGCGCTCCTTGCGTCTCTGATCCCAGCAGGATACTACGCACTTGATTCCCTTAGCTTATCTCACCCACAACCAAGAGTTTCTACGACCCAAAGTCGAAGACTTGATAAACAAATCTGTCTCACACAGAAAAGTCTATAGGAATAGATAAATCTGTCTCCTACAGAAATACCTACGAGGTTTGTTCCGTCTTTTCATAAATCAAGGTGAAAAGGAACCAATTGATATACCGGACTTATATTCCCGACGAATAGCCTAGAAATATCAATCACCTCACAATAATCTTAATTGTATGGCAGCGAAACAAGATATTTTGGAATCACAAACGATGAGACGAATATGTTTGTGACTACTTTTTATCTTTCCTATCGGAGAATAAATCTCGATCCAATCTTAAAGAAGATAGTACTCAAATACAATAAAAACAGCAAGATCAGATCACGAATATACAGAGAAAATAGTTTGGTCTGGCTTCACAATCCCAAATTAAGTCTTTAAGTCATTAACCTACAGGGTTTTGTGAAAAACCTAAGGTTAAAGGAGAATCGACTCTAGCTTATACAACTAGTATAAAACAGGAGGTGTGGGGATTAGGTTTCCCAGTTGCTAGAGTTCTCCTTTATATAGTTTTCAAATCAGGGTTTGCAAACAAAGTTACCTTGGTAACAAAGCATTCAATATTCACCGTTAGATGAAAACCTGATTAGATTCAAGCTAATATATTTCAACCGTTAGATCGAACTTAGCTTGTTATACACAAATGAAATGTACTCTCATTTAGGTTTAGTAACCGTACCTAAACGTGTACACCATGTTGGCTCAACCGTAGTTAACCGAGGTTAGCTATATGAACACTCTCATATCAACCTTATTCATCTTAACCATAACTAGTTCAAATGACTCAAATGAAACTAGTTAAAGAGTTGTTCAATTGCAATATTCTCATAGAAGTATACAAAAACACAATTGAAGCAAAATCGGTTTGATTCACTCGAATCAATTCATGAACATTATAGCCACGGTTTGCAAAGAATGCATTCCTTATTATATAAATGTATTTGTTCATAACAAAACCGATTTTAGAACTTTAACCATTCAAGTATGCAAACGGGTACTCATACTTGAAGTAGCCGGACCAAGTTTGATTTTCGCCAATATGCAAACGGGTACGCATACTTGGTACACTTCCAAAACCCAGCAGAAATTCCCGGACCTTTACCTTACGCAAGTATGTGTATCGGTATGTGTACTTTGTACACGGAATTTCACAACTACAAGTACGCATACGGGTATGCATACTTTAGTTCCGGTCATGGATCACATACTTGCAAGAAAGCACACTATGTTTATAATCCAATGAAGGTTAAGTATTCTAAACTCTTATTTCAATCATTGAAACTTTCTTAGAGGATGACAATAGCCGTTTTCACACACTATTAGCATCAAAGCAATTTTCAAGTTATTGAAATAATCATAACGAAACATTCCAAGTATACATCAAATGATTGTATCACACAAACCATGTAAGATGTTACTCGGCGATTTTCACATGATCATCTTTTTACTTTCGTCAAGAATATAAGATGAACTTGGTTGTAGCGAAAGCTTACCAACACATATTCCGAGAAATATGTAAGCGAGTTAAACTCAGCTCGAATTCTTAAATGTGTATAATCGACAACTATATAGTTATACGACTTTTGTCTCAATATATGAGATATAGTAGAAATAGACTTTCCAAGTGATAGATGAGTTTTAGTCTCCACATACCTTTTGCTGATGAAGTTCCACAAGCTCGCCTTAGTAGTTCTTCGTCTTCATTTGATGAATGCCGTGAAGTTTAATGCTCAACTACACAATCTATCCTAGTCCGAGACATTACTATAAGTAGACTAAAAATCAAGACTTATAGTTTTGATCACTAACATTGACAGAAAAGCTTGAGATAGCAACGCTTGCGAGTTCAACCAAGCAGTGCTCTAACAGCAGACACTAGAACTACACCCGCTCCTCCGGTATTAATTCTAGGGGTAGCAGAGCCGTCAAAATACAATAACCACGCTTCCTCTTTGTTGAAAGAGATTTCTGGAAACTCTCCAGGAAGGTCTTCATGCAGTGCGGTAATATCTTCTCCCGAGAACGCTGCTACTAAATCTGCCACTGCTTGCCCTTTACTATCCCTCGGAGGAGTGCACGTTATGTCGAGTTCTGACATTTGGAGTAGCCATTTAGCCGGCCTACCTATCAAGGACGGGTTTGAGAGCAAAAACTTGATAGGATCGGCTTTAGCTATTAGCACCACTTTGTTTGACAGCAGATAGTGTCTAAATTTCTGAATAGCGTGAACTAGGGCAAGACACGCTTTTTCCGCCTTAGCATACCTGAGTTCAGCATCTCTTAAAGTACGACTGAAGTAGTATATAGGGTGTTCAATCCCTTCATCATCCTCTTGAGCAAGGAAGGCCCCAACAGCAACATCGCTAGAAGTAGTGTAGAGAAACAACGGTCTTCCTTGTATGAGAGATTTCATAACAGCCGGTGATGACAATATTTGCTGGATTTTCCGAAAGGCTTCTTGCTGCAGCGTGGTCTAAATGAAGCTTGTTCCCTTAAGCTTGCTCCCTTTTTCAGCAGGGGGGTGAATGAAGCGATAAGCTGAGCTAAACCAGGTATAAAACGCTGAATGTAGTTTACCTTGCCCATAAAGCTCTGGAGTTCTTTCACAGTTTGCATAGGAGGCATTGTGAGGATAGCTTGATTCTTGGTTGGGTCAACCTTGATTCTTTCAGCAGTTACTTGGAATCCCAAAAATTTGCCGGAAGAGACCCCAAAAGCGCATTTCAAAGGGTTCATTTTCAGTTTGTATTCACGACACCTTTCAAACACCTGTCGCAAGATTTCTGTATGGGCTGCTCGAGTTTTTGATTTTACTACTATGTCATCTACGTAATATTCAACTTGCTTGTGCATCATGTCATGAAAAATTGCAGTCATGGCGCGTTGATAGGTAGCACCAGCACTTTTCAAACCGAAAGGCATCACAGTATAATGAAAGTTTCCGAGGGGAGTTCAAAAATATGTCTTACTTGCGTTGTGCTCATACATCTTTATATGGTTGTAGCCGATGTACCCATCCATGAAGGAGAACATGCCATGTCCGCTGGTAGCATCCATTAGCACGTCGATGTTGGGGAGTGGGAAATCGTCCTTGGGGCAGCATTTGTTCAGATTTCTGAAGTCGACACAGCACCTGATTTGACCGCTTTTCTTCTTTACAGGAACTACATTGGCCAACCAGGTAGGATGTTGAATGGGCTTGATGAATCCGGCGGCTAATAACTTCTGAATTTCAGTCATGATTTGTTCCTCGACAACATGCCTGAACTGTCTTGGATATTGCTTGACTGGCTTGGATCCAGGTATTATATGTAGATGATGAGTGACCAATTTTTCATCTAAGCCGGGAATTTCCTCGTATGTCCACTCGAATATGTCTTGATACTCCTTAATAAGGTTCATAAGTTTTGTGCGTTCATCCGCGCGTAGAGCCGAGCTGATGGAGACATGCCTTGGAGCCTCTTCATTCCCGATGTTGAAAATTTCGAGTTCATCTGTAGTGGAGTCGGTGCCGTCTTGCAACTGCCGCGGAGCGTCCGGTACTTCCTCTTCTTGTGGCTCGTCATTATGGTTGCATTCTGCTGGGCGGAGAGACTTTGCAGCAGTCTCTCCTGTTAATTGCCAACAGCGACGCCGGTATACAGTCTTCCCTTTTGCATCACGACTTGCTACAAAAGCACGCTCCCTCTTGGTATGAGGATGAACCGGGTTTTTATTTGATGAAGGAAAATTTGCGTGTCCCGTCAGCAGAGGTGCGCCGCGGGATTAGGTCTCCTTGTTCAGTGATGACAGTTGGTCTTCCTCCTCGATCGACGTCCATGTAGGGAGTGGAGTGCAATAAACCTTGTTTAACGAGTCTTGTGAGTTTTTCCTTGGCTCAAAAATTTCAACGTCACAAATTGGCGCATAAGGAGACAGTGATGCAGGAATGCGAACGACTTCTTCATTCAGCATAGTTTTCAGGCACTGGTGATATGTTGAGGGGATGATCTTATTATCATGGAGCCATGGTCTCCCCAGTATCATGTGGTAGTGTGGCTCCTTCTCTATTACCTCGAACTCCACCTTCGACTGGACAGGTCCTACTGAAAGATTCAAATAGATGTACCCATACGTGCTAGTTTGGTTTCCTTCGAAATCTGTCATCACAGTAGGCTGTCGTACAACCTTGTTTGGCTGAACCTTAGTTGTTCTGAGAGTTTTAAGAGGAATAACATTTGAGGATTCTCCCGCGTCGATGAGAACCCTTTTGTATTCTGAATCCTTGATGCATGCAGTGGCTTGTAGATCCCTGTTATGACCTTCTTCCGCAATCATGTCGTCTTCGGTAAAGGTAACGTTGTTTATGAACATCTCTGATGTTTTCGAGGCTTTTGGAATCAAAGGATCCAATTGCGTATCCAGGGCTATTTGATTGATCACAGCAAATTTGTCCGCTCGTTGACCCTTAGAGAGGTGCATAAGTTCGCATAGATGCTCCACTAGAAGAGCGGCTTCCTGGTCCACCGACATTTTGTTAGTAGTGAAGCTTCCAATTTGAGGAGGAGAGAGACCATCCGCCTGAGTACCTGTTCCTTGTATTGGAGATCTCACGTTACAATGTTCTAACTCGTTCAGCAACCTTTGAAGAATGGCAAATACTTCATTCACATTGCTTTGTATACGTGTGAGTCTTCTTGCCAGTTCCTCCTGTGTTATCATCAATTCTTCCACAATGATCTGAGGCCGCATTGTCCTAATTTCTCTTGCTGAACCATTGACAAGAATTGGCGCAACATCTTCTTCAGTGTCATTCGTATCACCAATGACAGGAGAGACAGGGATGTTGACATGGTACGAATTGGTAACAGTTGAGTCTTGATTAAGACCAACCATTGCGAAGTTGAAGGGATCTGAGGATGAAATGAGAAGATCGAAAGGGAAATTGAGAAATTGATTTCGCAACCGAGAGATTAATCTCCCACTGTGGTCGCCAGTTGTTTTGGGGTAAAAACTAATTCTGCTGGAAATGGTAAATTTGGGTGTGCCGCTGAGAAAAGAATCTAAACCCTAAACAAATGCACTTCATGGGAGTACTTTAGATTCGAGAGATCAATCTGTACAATCCTAGCCTAAACCAAGAAATGGTTGTTCCATTCTTGCTTCGGTCACAAAATGAAGGAGAAGGGTTGATCTTAGGAAGGGAAGCGAAGAAGGTGTTTGAGATCAGAATGGTTAACTCTGAAGGTGTGGCTGTTTGTGACTTGTATCATAATGTAGAACTTGCTTGCGGAATGTAAGCTATCATTTCTTGGTGTTTTCTGGATACTTGTGTTGATAACACTTGTCTTTTGAAAATAGATAAAAAACCTATTTATACAAGTCATAGTTTGAGCGCACCCCGACCTCATATGAAGTGGAAGTAGTTGAGTGATGGAGAAGTGGGATCGTGCAAAATATTGAAAACCACGTCCCTACTATGAGGGGAAGACTGGTTAGTTTACACCCACTACTTCTCTGTTGCCACTAACTGTCCGCCTTTCCTGACACTTTCTTATAATGGGAGTGTTGCACGCCGCACGCTGTAAACCTCCATACCAATACCCTGATGAACATCCCCCAGTTTGTGACATGTTTGATGTCTCGAGTATTTTGTAGAAAAATATGCAGCAAGTTGCTGAGTGGGTCTTGCTTGCAAGACTTAATTATTTTGACCAATCACGCGCAAGCTAGGCGGCGGGCGGTCATTTGTTATAAGTCAAGCAATGAGATTTGTGTCCAGCCATCTTGGATCAGCTGCAAGGAGCTATCCATGTACATAAAAGATGTGGTGGTCGGTCCCTATAGGAGAATGATGGCTAGTATCCATTTTGACATCCTATTGGTTATCCCAGATTAAATCTAAACCGGTTAAATTGGATAGCCAAGTTGGATGGCTGAGATGATTTGCGGCAGTTATTGGTATCCGCTAATTTATTTAAGACCCTTGTAGGCAGCGTGACTAGCCTACTTTGACTAGCAATTGTGAATGCTGGCTGCGGGTTATGAGAATTCTGATTGGTTGAAATAACAGAGGGCCCGTACCAAAACTGCTATAGAATTCTCGTACGAACTCGGATTTTATGATACGCACCTCCATTCTTATCAGAAAAGAATTTCATATCTTCCTACTCGGTAATATTTAGGTTTGGAGCTCATTAGGAGGTGAAAACAGCCCGATAGTTAAAATCAGAGAGAATTCAGGAGGAATTCACTCAGTTTTCAGCCATGAACAAGCTCGCCTTTTAAGATGTATCTTTTAGCTCGTTAATCCGATTGATGTGATTTTTTAGTATGTTATACTAGACACCCATATGAAACTTTTGGCATATAGCTCGTGTCCATATTCTTTAGGAGTTTCTCCCAAATGTTCGGCCAACCTTGGGTGACTTTTTGGATGTCGTTCAACCTAGTTAAATCGACCAATAGGGATCAAGCTATTGCGCAGCGCAAAAACAACTTCAAACTTTAATTTAAAAGTGTATGCTGCGCATTTAGAGCGTTTTGATCGGTCGATGGGAAAGAGGGGCCGACATGCAGTTATACGGGGCGTGGCGGTCGACCACGGGCGGCGCCGACTAGGGCACGCCGGCCGATCAAGCGGCATGTCCGCTCCTCCTTGCGCTGCTGCCTTTATTTGTTGTAGCTTCCCTTTATTTATTGTTTTCTACTTTTGGTAGGGTTTTGCTCCTACTAGTCCATGGCGGATCAATTTCCTAGCTTGCTTAGGTTTAGTTTCGACCAATGGGGTTCGAGACATTGCGTAGGCCGCAAAAGACCTAATTTTTGAATTTTGTGGGATGACACAAAATCAATTGATTTATGGTGAATTTTGTGCGTTCGTACAAAATCACTAATTATGTTTCAGAGGGAAGCATAACTTTGTGTGCCTCTAATTGAATACTTCCATGCATATCTTAATCCTGACACTTCGGGAAATTCATGTTACTCAGCTGCGAGCAAACATTAATTGTCATGTCATGTCAACATTAAGAGTTCGGCTGGGGAACATGGCGTAGAATGAGTACTCGACAGGCCATGCATTAGTGAGTAATGCAGGTAGGAGATAAAATTTATAGAATATTTGGGATTGTTGCTGCACGCACCATTCTGGATAAATTTTATATATAAATATACTGAATTGCTCAATACATATGTGAGTAAAGAGGCCTAGGCACTCATTACTTTAAATGGCTCTGTTTCTTTGCAGAATGACAACACATTAAATACGGGGTTTCACAATTTTATCCCTGAACTAAAAACCATCATCAACAAAACCCTATATGAAAATAAAGTTCATTCTTTCAAATGAACACACAACAAAACTTTCATTGTTATGAACAAAAACAGAGTTCATTCTTTCAAATGAACACCTAATCAAAGTTCATTATAATGAACAAAAATCATAGTTCATTCTTTTAGATGAACTTCTAATCAAAGTTCACTATTATGAACAAAAAGTAGAGTTCATTCGTAAAAATGAACACACAACAAAACCTAAATCATCAAAAATCATATCGAAGAACAAAAAAATGATAAAAATAAACATACATGTACACGAAATCATCATAATGTCGTCTTCATAATCATCGTGTTCATCTTCATTGTGTTCAACGGCAACAGCAAATCAAAATATAGTGTATCTTCATCTTCATCGTTTTCATCATTATCTTCAAAACCTAATCAAAACAGATTGTCGTCATCTTCAAAACCTAATCAAAATAGAGTTCATGTTCATCGTCATCGTTTTCAAAAACCAAATCAAAACAGAGTTCATCTTCATCTTCATCGTCTTCATCATCATCTTCATTGTAGAAAAAAAGAAGAAAAAAAAAGAAGAGAAAGTAGATCTGAAAACTAAAGAAAATAGAACTAAAGAAGAAAGAGAAAATAAATTTGAAAATAATTCTCTTCGCTCTCAATAATTGAATATATATGGTCCCAAAAGGGTATCTCTGTCACTACCAAACCACAATTACATCATCCATGACATCATCCGACGTGGGTATTGTCCACCCTAGGACCAAACAATAATTTCTAGGGCCAAACAATAATATATATTTTAAAAAAGGACAAAACAGACAGTGGATTAGGTCAACAGGACCAAACTCTCTCTATTATAGTATTTTTATAACTAAATGGTAGTTTCTACTTGAATTATATTGAGTTTACAAGCATGCCCACTGAGTTGACCCCCGATTTTATCATGTTCTTCCCCAATTTCATCTCCAAAAACTTGATTCAGTTTCACCACCAGATTCACAATTTCAGTTTAAGTAAATTAAATCATAAAACCCCCTAAATTTCTCAAGAAACCTAATTCAGGAAAATCCCCAAATTAAATCATACAAACCCTAATTAATCAATTAATTCAATTCAAGTTCAAAACAGACATTCACACACAAATTAAACAAACCAATGTCTCGAATTGAATCAATTTATTCAGATCATAAGAAAAAATGCTTACATACACAGAATTTGGATGCTCCAGTGGATCTCAAAGTAAACCCAAGTCACCTCTTCTTCAATTCTGTCAATCAACTCAAAATGATAAATACCTGAATCGAATCGAAGCTGAAAAGACGAGGGTACCCAAATACACCATAATCTTTAATTTATCCACCTATAAGTCCTCTTATCGAAAGTGATTGTCTATGGACAAAGTCGAGACAATACTACAAATCGGTATTCACACTTAGTGTGATCGTCTATGGATACGAGATCGAGACAATAAAACAATCAAAGTGTAAGTACTTGATAATAGGTTCAGACTTAACCAAACTCTATAGGATCACTACCAAGTAATACAAACTTAACGTTTGTGTAATTTACTTTAAATTATAATAACAACAATTATATTTGCAGAAAGGAAAAGTAAATGACACAACAAGATTTTGTTAACGAGGAAACTCGCAAATGAAGAAAAACCCCGGGACCTAGTTCAGAATTGAATACTCTCATAATTAAGTCGTTATACGAAATCTAAACCAACTTCGTATAGTTGTGACCAAGCAACTGACCCTAGTTCACTTAGTTTCTTCAGTATCCCTGCATTTCCGACGTTCAATAAGTGCACGCACTGGAACAATTCCTTTGGATCGTATTCCAAACAGTAAAGGAACAATAAATTTGTTTGGTAACAACTCTCTTGATTCTTTCAAATGAAGATATCTCAAGTCATAAGCAAAGGCTCTTCTGTTTAACAAATAAACTCCTTTGCCTGGTCAGATCAATCTATCCAACAACTACTGAAGTAGCAGAGTTTAGATTTGCAATCAATCAATATAGAATCAAACAAGAAACTATAAGGTGATGCCGATCTTACACAACTAATCAATCGAATAAATCTGATTCTAGTTGGATCCCAGCCGATCAAGGTTTGGGCACACCCAAAGATATAGAAACCAAATAAGAAATCTTCTATGTCTTCAAATCTTCTTTAATCTTCAATAAACACCTGCACAACACCACTTGAATCTCTTGTGATCAATCACGCACAGAACGGAGTCTGTTAACAATGGATTATCACAAGATGTCTTTAGATCTACAAACAATTCTAAAGATACCGTCAACACTTCAATCTAGTTTGAGTGAATCTTATATCAGAAGAGAAGATTCTCAAGAATAAACAAACTAGGTGCAATCAAAGTTCAACAACCGTTAGTCAATCAAATCAATCGAAAACTAAAATAAACTGCAATTATCTAGTTTCTCACCAACGGTACTCGTAGAGCTTCTTGATCCCACAGAAGTCTTTAAACGAGCGGTCGTAAGAGATTTTATCTAATTAGGGTACTTTCCTCTCCGGATAGACGGCTCCACCAGAAACAACAAAAAGATGAAGTTTTCCTAGCTCTTAGGATAGTTTGCTAGAAATGCAAACTTGGGTATTTATAGACCAAGGATGTTTGGACACCAAGGAATTTCCAAAACCGAATATTCTCAAGATATAAAATAAATGCCCAAAATTGGTTTTCATAATTCCTGGAAATGCTTTGTCCAATATTTCCGAAATCTCACTAGAAAATCTCCAATTAGTAAATGCACATTACCAATTTTTATTTTTCAGAGATATGCGTTTTAATTGCTGGTAATTAAAATCATATAAAACTAATAACCTTAATTAAAAGATTCTTAATTTATTTCGGTCCGGGATCTCCTTGAGTTATTAAGGAATATCTTTGAACAATAAAATATAAGAGTTACTGATCATGTTCAAAGTATGTTGACATCTTTTCTTTGTAAATCCTTTTTCATATTTACAATCTTGGAATCGATTATACCACACTTCCAAATAAGTTTAGAATTGGTTCATCTGTATTCGAAGACAATTATGTGATTGATCAAATATCAAATCACTAATCATGGGTTTACGGTTCTACCAAACACAAGGATCGGTTCTACCTTAATATGGTTACTGGGACTGGTTACATCAGTTACCAGGATCGGTTACATCAATTACCAGGACCGGTTACCATATACTCATGGTATTACTTGTGATCAGTTACACAAGTCACTAGGACCGGTTACACCAATTACAAATATCGATCATACCATCTTAGGTGATTACTTAGGATCAGTTACACTAATAAAAGTCATACCAATTCCTAAGTCAGGCACTGTGATTAGTTACACCAAGATACATAACAAGTTATGATCGGTTCTATTAACTCATACATATTGGTAATCCAAAGATATGCAATGAATAACAATACCAATAAGCCTAGCGATTTCCCTTTCGATTCATAAAACAAGTTCATGAATGTACTTCCTTTAAACAAATGTAAACATTGTTTCCTAGGATGAAATCTTCACCTTTACCCATTCACATAATCACAATAGCATTCATACGATTATGTCGATGTCATAAATATACGAAGTTCAAAAGATAAGCGTTATACTTCGTATCCTAATTCCTTAACACTATGATCATGTGATCATGTCTTATTGCTAGAGTATAATCATTCACAGCTTCGCAGTTATGTTTTCAATATAGCACGCAGTTATGTTTGCAATATAGCACGACTTGAAAGATACGTTAGGAATGAAACAGTTCAAGTCAAATATTACTAACCTCAAGAGGAAGGATTATGTCGTCGTTGTAGCTTGTTACTTCTTCACATTATTCAAGTCTTCGAGTAATACTTGTATGTCTCATAATCCTAGACTTTCTAGTCTAACCCTATACGAAGTTGTCTCTAGTTACATAATCAAGCGACTCTTAGATGAGTTTTGATTCACTAAAATATGACAACCTAACTTGACATACCAACGCTTGGTGGGTTCAACCGAGCTATGCTCTAATAATCTCCCCCTTTGTCAATTTTAGTGACAAAACTCTTAATACATATGGATAAACAAATTACAAGAATTCATTACACATACGCTTGATTCCAAATTTCAACAGCACAATAACCTGCATATATTCAATCCATAAATGCCGCTGTTGACATTTGAATAACAAAGCTAATACTCCCCCTAAAGGTAAGATAGGTAGATTGTCAATCCGAACATCTTTGTTATTCTCCTTTTGTAGTCAAGATAACTACAAAAACAATATGATATGTTGCTCCCCCTTAGTTAATGTTTTACTCTTTCGTTGGATAGCACGAAGGTTTCACATACCACTTTAGATAACCAATATCAAAACCGAAACTACAAGTAATTTGGTTTTAATATGTTATCAAGGAAACAATTGCCCGAAGCAATTTTCCCTAATAGTTTAACAAATTGACTAAGAAACTTAGTTCTCTTGCTAAACCGTGTAGTGATCTACACTACAAATGAGTGATCAGGCTCAATCTACAGGATCTACACTGTGAGATTGAAGGGTAAAACCCCAAGAGAAAGAAGAACACAACAAAACAATAATTCTATATTTCGATTATGAAAAGGGATTACACATTCTCAACTAAATAGGGCACAACCTGAAGGCATGTGCGACACACATGAATTACAACTACTAACTAATACTAAAGGCACCCCTTAACCGACGGTACCCACCAGCAGGGACATGACAAATACCCACCCCTTTAAATTATCCTTGTCCTCAAGGATATGAGTTAAAAAGTTAGCTTGAGTGCGGGTGAGAGACTCATTACAAGACTCATTAAAATCCCATGCGAGGCCCTTGAACACTTCAATACTAGGTTCACCAGTCCTATGTTTTCTCTGCGACTGTGTTGAATATCTACGATGTCAGTTACTCCTTTAAAATTAACCAGTGAACTTGACTTTCTTTCAAACATAGAGCTTGCTGACTGCCACAAGTCTGTCCACTTTTATCATCAAAACTAGAACAAAATTTATTTGTCGTAACTCCGCCAAAGCCAAAGTAGATCCCCACGTTTTCCAAATACTATACACCACGGAATGAAACACTCGCATACAAAAGAAATCAAAATGATTAGACTCCCATGAACTTCCCACACGGATGAGATACCGTAGCACCGTACCAGTAAATTTACAAGAACCACATTGACACATCAGTTCTAACTTCTAACTTAGATACAGTACATATGTATGTATATTAAGAATGAGTAAGGATACCAATTCATTGTATAATCTATCATCAAAATCACTGCGACAATTTCACTTGCTGCCAGCAAGTAAGAAGTCTTACAAGCAAAAGCATTCCATGGTCAGAAATGAAAGAAAAGTAAGGCTTAAGCATTCAGTGCACTATCACCCCATGTGCCTCCATTTCCCTTCAAACACTGAGATAGATTTCGAGCCAAGAGTATTAACGATAGCTAAAGTACTACTTCATTTCCACTAGACTTCCACGAGCATTAAAAGTCTTCAAGATCAAGACTTATTCTTATAACACTATCATAAAAGCAGAGCTAATAAATGACAGTCTAAATGTTGTGATTTCGAGTTGCCCTCCGGGCTAGACATGTCTAACACAAATAATTAATAAAGATGATAAGTAAAAACATTAATAATTCAGTAAGTTCCAATTCCATACATACCGAAATTCATAATTCTCTTGGCATAGTCAAAACATTTATAAAATGTCAACTCACTGTTTCGCAAATACGGAGGAACATGAAATGATCCATGAGAACAAATCAAGAGAAATGAAAATAAAGTAAAATAAATACTAATAGGCACAAGCCAAACATAATTATTTGGAAACCATTAATATGACATAAAATAAAACTAAAATACCAACCTTCCGGCGGTACTCGAGTTAGCCAAGGCATCCAAAGAAAAATGTTCGAGTCTCCATTGAGACCCAAAGCCTTTCGCAGAAAAGGACCAAGTTTTCGCTCTTTTAATTATCTATAGAAACTCAATCCATACTATGAGTACAGAGTACAAACTATACAAAAATCAAGGAAAAGATAATCCAATACTCTACATTTTGCATATACCAAAATGGTGCATTTCTAGTCCTCCTATTTAAACCCATGAGTCATATATTACTACAAAGTTCACATCACTGAATTCAGAGGGAACCAAAATGAGTGACCATGTTAACAAACTAAGCATCGAGTGTAACCAAGTCAGATCATATTTTACTCTTTTCATTTTATCAAGCCTAGAATCATTAACAGAGAAAAACATGAGTTTGAAGACCCAAGCATCGAATGTAATACAAATGCATGTACTGCGACTACCCAGCTAGTTTATACACCTGTTTTCAAGCAACGTGCATGACCTCATTTAGAGTGAAAATACTAATTAGCTAGCATGTTTCATTCGAATACTGGTAGTGAACATTTGCCTCCGCTAACGACAATCATATAGTGCAACTACACATACAGAAATCCTAAAGATAGCCATATTCAACTGTTTGGACCAGCTAGCCATGTAGAAGGTAGCACTTTTAAAATGGAAGCATCAGGTCCATAATTAATGAAAAACAAGTACATTTAATTAGCATAAAACAATCCAAGATCAGGTCATACAAATCTTATAACCAACCATTCTTATAGGTGACATATACTATTGGGTTACGGCTAAAGATGTGCGCTACTTAGTTATTTTCTATTTGATTGGCATAATCAACACATAAGTCATATCATTTCTATCCCACCTTGTGTCAGTTCCAAAATGGTTGAATGATCACAAATTATAATTAGCCAAATCACAAGCTACAACAGAATGTTCAAAGAAATGAAGATGAGATTCATACTAAGAAATGTCCTCTTCTTTCAGGAATTTCGACGAATAGTGGCTTATTGTCTGCAAGAGGTGTGTTTTTCCTGATTGGTTTGAGATCCTCTCACAGCTTCTCCACCTGCAAATTCGAGTTTGGATACAAACCCAACAATTTTGGACATCAATAAACCATAACTATTCAACACAATGAATGAATCAACAGCAACAACACCATTTTCTTGGCTAGTTTTAAGAGTCCTATAAATTTTCCATTCCTTCTCAACTTTGAAATCATCTCACTAAACCCTTGATAACACCCATCTCACTGATTTCAAACAAGAACAAGAACAAGATTTCTAATTCAACGGGTACCCTCCGTTTTATACAATTTCAAGGCTAAGAAACCTTAACTTCTGTACCTTATGATTTCTTACAGGCATGGATAACAAGAGATCAAAAGAAAAGAGATGCTCCCTAGTTTCTTTCAATCAGACCCCTCAATCCCCGGAATTTCAGTAGAGGCAATATCACAACTAGGTTATATGCATTACCAGATTTCTCAATTGTACATGGTAAAATCAAATTCAATCAAACCCAATACTAGATTTTACCAATAGAAAGAGAATATAAGGGAAATTAAGAAATTGAAATCAATATCAATTCATCTTGATACAAAATAAAAACAAAAAGGTTGCATGCACAAAATATTTGTTCTACCATAATCTACACAAGACGGTATAGAACAAAAACAAAAAAAATTAGAATTAAAGGAGGTAGTGGAACAAAACAAACCCCTTTCATTCCACTAATTTTTCTGGCAAGAAACTCTCCAATTCGTGATTTAAGCTGGAATTCAAGAAAACCCATTAAAACTTTGTAACACTTATTATCCTCCGGAAAAGATGTCACTGCAGCATCATTCCTTCCCCCATAATCTCGCTAAATTAAACCCACAACTCCCAGAGAGTAAAAGAGGAAGGGAAAGAAGATGAAATCATGTTTCTCTTGGTTCTCAGTTTTTATGTAGAAAGAGAATGTGACACGTGCCTGGACGCATGGTGATCTATTTAGGCACTCAGGTTTTGGTTAAACAACTAGTTGCCCCTATAAGAACCTTATTTAGATTTGGGCAGACTCATACTTATGAATTCATCCTAACTTAGGATTTTTAAGCACTACCAAATGAAAATATAATCATTTACAACTCAAAATGATTTGAACCGAACCCGAGAAAGAGACACGGAGTGTCACAGTTTAATTGTCTTCCAAGACGTAAAATATGAAACAAGAGATCTTCATTGCTATAGATTTGAGTAGTAGAAACAATAGTTCCTCTTTCTTTCTGAGTTTTACTCATCTGCTTGATAATTCCCTGGGAGACAGATTTGGTGACTTTCTCATCTCCGAAATTATTCCCCATTGTGAGTTCACACAAGTTGGTGATTAGACAGGGATATCTAAGATTTATCTGGGACGCTGTGGCATTGATAGATTCGAAGATCTTGATCATTTGATTAATAATCATTCCACATATATCAATTTGCTTTTTACCTTCAAGAAGGAAGTATACAAACTCAGCAAATTCCTTATCCCATTGTGATGTATCTCTTGTATAAGCAAAAAGAGTTGTTATAGCCATTTTACCGAAAACCCTTAAGTAGAAGGGTATTTCTTTGGTTAGCATTTTCCCATTTTTCCAGCCAACAGATTTTCCAGTGATATATTTTGAAATGTTATCGTGCTCAATTTCAAAACCAGTAATCATATGATTCCTTTCACTTTGTAATTAATGATCTTTGATATCATCTTTCTGTCGACATGATGAAAAGTACATCCAACCAGAGTACTAAAAGTAAGATTTTCATGATTAACATTGTGATTATTAGCATAAAAGATTCTTACTATATCAGGTGAATATTTTTCAAACCCAAACAAATTTACCCAGTTTCGGTCTTGAACAAACTTCACATATTTACTTTCTGAAATATCTGGATCGAATCTCTTTTCAGCAGTGAAGTTTACTCCTTTTAAGGCTTGGTATCTTTCAAAACATGTACTATCCACAAAGACTGTAAGATCATGTTTGATTTTGATCAAGTGGGGATACTTGATTTTCTCAATGTCACCAGCAGGAATAAACGGATTCACAACCAGGTTATCAGTTTCAGATTCTCCTTTATCTTTCCTTTTTCCCATATTTTCAAAAATCAAAGGCGTATGGAAAACCCTAGTTTCTGTTCCGGACAATCTCTCCCAGGCTGTTTGTAAAAATAACACAAAATAATCTTGTTTTATAGGGAGTGAAGATATCAAATTCCGGAAATAACTAGTTTTAGGAAATTCTTCCAAAATCGGAAACCTTGACTTGTGAGGAAACAAATCCGATTTTGTATCTAGGTCTTTCTTTTGGAAAACCGATTTTTCATGGACTGGATCTATATAATGGATTAATCCTATATTCATGTCTAAAAATTTGTTTACTCTATTATTACCAAAACCTGATAATATTTTTTGAAATTCACTCAAGAATTTTCTAATGGAGTATACAAAAACAAATTTGAACATAACAAGATATTTGTTAATAATATCTATAGAATTATATTTCCAGTAATATTTTAAAAGATCACTTGCTTCATTAAAACATCTGTGGGGTGTATGAAGCAATCCACTGTTAATAGAATAATTAACTGAAAAATCATTCTTTGTACCATTACAAAGGTTCCAAAACCGCAACCTAATAAGCGATACATTGACAGTCATTAATCTGAAAATGTACATACATATATTTGGGTAGTAAAACCAAAATATGTTTAAGATCCCATATTTTTCAATAACAGAATAGTCATGGTTCATATAATAAAAAATCTTATGTGGAATCTTATGCATTTCAAGATACAACAAGTCGTATAGAGTATTGTATCGTAGTTATTAGCCTTAGTAGTAATCCATACCATGAGATACAATTCTATGATATCTGAGAGATTATGTAGGTCAACCAAGACATTCATAATCATAATCTCAATTCCTAACAAATTTAGGAACAAGAGTATTACATACTTCATTCGTGTCTTCCACCACGAGTCCTTGAAGTAGTCAAATCCTGCAACTACGTTAAATGAATCATCGTTAGATTCAATTCTTATAGGTTGGATCGCACCAAACAAAGATTGTTAGATCTTTTCGTGTTTGCCTGCTCTGATACCAATTGAAAAGACGAGGGTACCCAAATACACCATAATCTTTAATTTATCCACCTATAAGTCCTCTTATCGAAAGTGATTGTCTATGGACAAAGTCGAGACAATACTACAAATCGGTATTCAAACTTTGTGTGATCGTCTATGGATACGAGATCGAGACAATACAACAATCAAAGTGTAATTACTTGATAATAGGTTCAGACTTAACCAAACTCTATAGGATCACTACCAAGTAATACAAACTTAACGTTTGTGTAATTTACTTTAAATTATAATAACAACAATTATACTTGCGGAAAGGAAAAGTAAATGACACAGCAATATTTTATTAACGAGGAAACTCACAAATGCATAAAAATCCCGGGACCTAGTCCAGAATTGAATACTCTCAGAATTAAGTTGTTATACGAAATCTAAACCAACTTCGTATAGTTGAGACCAAGCAACTGACCCTAGTTCACTTAGTTTCTTCAGATCCCTGCATTTCCGACGTTCAATAAGTGCACGCACTGGAACAATTCCTTTGGATTGTATTCCAAACAGTAAATGAACAACAAATTTGTTTGGTAACAACTCTCTTGATTCTTACAGATGAAGATATCTCAAGTCATAAGCGAAGGCTCTTCTGTTTAACAAATAAACTCTTTTGCCTGGTCAGATCAATCTATCCAACAACTACTGAAGTAGCAGAGTTTAGATTTGCAATCAATCAATATAGAATCAAGCAAGAAACTATAAGGTGATGCCGATCTTACACAACTAATCAATCTAATAAATCTGATTCTAGTTGGATCCCAGTCGATCAAGGTTTGTGCACACCCAAAGATATATAAACCAAATAAGAAATCTTCTTTGTCTTCAAACCTTCTTTAATCTTCAATAAACACCTGCACAACACCACTTGAATCTCTTGTGATAAATCACGCACAGAACGGAGTCTGTTAACAATGTATTATCATAAGATGTCTTTAGATCTACAAACAGTTCTAAAGTTCTCGTCGACACTTCGATCTAGTTTGAGTGAATCTTATATCAGAAGAGAAGATTCTCAAGAATAAACAAACTAGGTGCAATCAAAGTTCAACAACCGTTAGTCAATCAAATCGATAGAAAACTAATAATAAACTGCAATTATCTAGTTTCCCACCAACGGTACTCGTAGAGCTTCTCAATCCCAAAGAAGTCTTTAAAACGAGCGGTCGTAAGAGATTTCGCCTAATTAGGTTACTTTCCTCTCCAATTAGTAAATGCACATTACCAATTTTTATTTTCCAGAGATATGCATTTAATTGCTGGTAATTAAAATCATATAAAACTAATAACCTTAATTAAAAGATTCTTAATTTATTTCGGTCCGGGATCTCCTTGAGTTATTAAGGAATATCTTTGAACAATAAAAGATAAGAGTTATGATCATGTTCAAAGTATGTTGACATCTTTTCTTTGTAAATCCTTTTTCATATTAACAATCTTGGAATCGATTATACCACACTTCCAAACAAGTTTAGAATTGGTTAATTTGTATTCCAAGAAAACTATGTGATTGATCAAATATCAAATCACTAATCATGGGTTTACGGTTCTACCAAACACAAGGATCGGTTCTACCTTAATATGGTTACTGGGACCGGTTACATCAGTTACCAGGATCGGTTACATTAATTACCAGGACCGGTTACCATATACTCATGGTATTAATTGTAATCGGTTACACAAGTCACTAGGATCGGTTACACCAATTACAAATATCAATCATACCATCTTAGGTGATTACTTAGGATTGGTTACACTAATAAAAGTCATACCAATTCATAAGTCAGGCACTGTGATTAGTTATACCAAGATACATAACAAGTTATGATCGGTTATACTAACTCACACATATTGGTAATCCAAATATATGCAACGAATAAAAATACCAATAAGCCTAGCGATTTCCCTTTCAATTCATAAAACAAATTCATGAATGTACTTCCTTTAAACAAATATAAACATTGTTTCCTAGGATGAAATCTTCACCTTTACCCATTCACATGATAACAATAGCATTCATACGATTATGTCGATGTCATAAATATACGAAGTTCAAAAGATAAGCGTTATACTTCGTATCCTAATTCCTTAACACTATGATCATGTGATCATGTCTTATTGCTAGAGTATAATCATTCACAGCTTCGCAGTTATGTTTTCAATATAGCATGAATTGAAAGATACGTTAGGAATTAAACAGTTCAGGTCAAATATTACTAACCTCAAGAGGAAGGATGATGTCATCGTTATAGCTTGTTACTTCTTCATATTCTTCAAGTCTTCGAGTAATACTTGTATGTCTCATAATCCTAGACTTTCTAGTCTAACCTATACGAGTTGTCTCTAGTTACATAATCAAGCGACTCTTAGATGAATTTTGATTCACTAAAATATGACAACCAAGCTTGACATACCAACGCTTGGTGGGTTCAACCGAGCTATGCTCTAATAGAAGCGAATCCAATAGGGAGGTAAAAAGAACATAAAATTACAGCCAGGGACAAGAAGATGAAAGAAGGAAGGAAGAGGAGGTGTGTGTGTTGAGTGAATATGTGATTCTTTCTTCTTATTATTTTTTTAAAATTTTATTTGGACAATGAAAATCGTAAGAAAAATTAATCAAAACAATTAATCTAATGAAGAACAGAAGAACCCTAATTTAAAAATTTCCCAAATTGAATAATTAGAAACCATTTATTCATATACAAATACAACTACCCATTTTCATGATTTGGTCATCTTGTTCTTCTTCCTATTATTGCGAATTATCTCTTCATCCACTTCTTCAACTCATCAAGGCCTACAAACATATGTAGCAACAGCTTCAGAGGACCCAAATTCTTATTGTTTACCAACATAAACCCTAAAACTATAATACTCGTATCAAAATAGTACCACCAACAACAACTACAACAACACCATCATTCACTAACTCTCCTATCAATTTCATTGTTAATTAAACCAAAACCATCGTATCCATCACTAGTATAATCATACCAAAATAAAAAACTAACATCAAGCACAACTTTATAAACAATACATCGGATAAAAATATTAGTAACAAATCGTAAACCACATCATCGGAAATTTATTCATAGTCATTCGTAACATCTATATTAACTGGTGGTGAAGAAGTAACAAACAGAAGGCCACGGTTCTTTTCTCATTGCTTCTAAAAGAAGAGAAGGAGCAAGAACGAATGTATATGTGTCCGTATCAATAAAGTAGAAGGGTATAATAATAATTTCAGTTAGTAATTAAATTTAATAAATACTAAACAAAAGTCAAGTTTTTAAAGAGTCAACGCGGGTCAACATTTTTTTCCAAGTACCAAATACAAACCTGGACAAATGTTAGACTAAACATTAAAATTGGTCAAAACCAAAGTACCAAACACTAAATAACCCAAACTTATAACCTAGATACTCGGGTTAATCCTACGGAGTATTTAGGTTTCTATTTGTGGGTATTGTGATGCCTACTAGAACTTGAAGGAAAATACTGGAACTAGCAATATTTACTTTTAGTTTTTTTTTTTTTTGTTTACCTATTTTCCTCTTTAGTCATGATTTTATTGTCATGGAATGTGCAAGGGGTTATCTCCTCTCTTATTAAAAATCATCTTAAACATTTAGATTTCTTAGCAGAAACAAAATCTCCAACAAACAATATGGATAAGTAAGTTGGAAATTTAGGATTCTTTAAGTGGTTCTTAGTGTGATTGGTCTAGCAGGTGTGAAAAGGAGAGGGTATCAAAACAACCTGTATGGACAAAACCTAATACAATTGCAGGTCGATCTAATTAAAGATCCTTGAAAAATATGTATATAGAGTTTTCTCTTATCTCTTCCACAATCAATATGTCTAGAAAACAAAGTACATGAACCTGATTGTGTAGAAGATTTCTTGGACGATCTCATAAATTAATATCCAAGTTCAATCTAGTCGTATCTAAATCAAGAGGATCCGAATTCTGCCAAGTACAAAACTTGTTATCTATCTTTCAAGATATGAATTATACAAGAACGATTCTCGTGATCGAATACAATTAAAAAGAACTTAAAACTACCTAGATTGAACATGTACTACTTATGTTATTCCTATTACAAAAGACACCAGAAGTTTTGTTAACGAAGAAAACTGCAATTGTAGAAAAACCCGGGACCTTGTCCAGCTTTGAACACCTAACTTTGAGCCGCTACAGACACTAGCCTACTATCAGACTTCAAACTAGAATGTATTTGAGACCGAATTAACTCCCCAAGCAATTCAGATGCAATCATGCTACTTATGTCTCTTGAACCTCGCAAGGCTCTGCGTACCACATCCAAATCTGTAATTATTCATCATCCAAGATTAGACCCACATGAAGTGAACAATCAGTAACAATATTTTGGCATGCCAACCACATCCAACCCGCCTACATATCTTGGGGTCCAATTTAAACAAGGGAGATCATCTAAACACATCTTTGCACCTTTGCTTCAACGACTGGCCCGAAAACCTAAGAGATGGATGACAAAATGTCTAACTCCTTCAGGAAGGTTAGTTCTCATAAAAACTTCCTTACACCTACATCAAACCATCTTGTGCAAATACAACTTTTCCCCGCCAAAGTTCACAGACAAATTGATCGTATCACAAGGGATTTTTCTGGGGACACAATTCTTCAGTTAAAAAACTTCATCCTATGGGTTGGGATAAGTCAACCAAACGTATATCTGAATGAGGGTTAGGTATAAGAAAAAGTAGTGAAAATAATAAGGTACTTCTCATGAAAAGAATATGGAGCTTACATGATCAACCTAGCACCATCAACGGAAGTATTTGCAGTGAGAAATATCTTAAGAAACAACCCATACCATCTGCTTCCAGTACTCAATGGAGGACACCGGCATCTCTCGTGCCGACTGTCCAACAGCTCATATTTCATCGCATTGGAAATGGGCTACAAACCCCGATCCAGGCTAATTGGATTCCGCTCTTCACGAACCTTGACCCGACACAATGTTACCGCATCCAGACGGTAGATGATATCATCGATTCTGTGTCTCATAATTGGATACATGATAAAATAAGCAACCTACCTCCTCTTGCAACGCAAAGAATCATAAACATCCACCTACCACAAGATAGCCCACATGATCCAATTATTTGGCCGCATTCAAAATCTGGAAAATACACTACAACTTCTAGATACAAATACCTAACACAAGAAGTTACTCAACCGCATCAAAAACCCCTCCCTGTTACCAAATTCCTGTGGACCTTACCATGTCCACCAAAAATTCAGCTTTTCTTGTGGAAAGCAATTAACGAAGGTCTGTCGACCTTCTCTATCCTAAACCACATCCACTTAACCAACACCAACCTTTGCCACCGATGCAACTCCGATATAGAATCGGCGACTCACTTTCTCCTTCACTTCCCGGTCCCAGTCACATCCTGGAACACTTTACTCACTCGGCTCTCAGCAATTCCGAATCCCAACCATCGTTCTACAATCACCATAACTCCTCAAACATCCATCTCTCATCTCATACAAGAGTCGACCCCAATATCAACTATTACATCATGTTGTTCTCTTTTCTGGTCATTATGGCTAGCTAGGAATGACCTAGTTTACATCCAAACACAAACAACTTCATAGGAAATTTTAGCTAGAGCTTTAAAGCAGCAACAAGAATACTCGTGGGCTATGGATGCCCTACCTCCTGTACTGTCAGTCGATTCACCATCTTATAATCGGGTGGAAGGAAGCAACACAACGTCGACGATATTAGTCGGTTGATACACCCCTCTCATGAATTGGATAAAGATCAGCACTGACGGGGCTGCAAGAGGACACCCTGATATGGCAGGTGCATGATTCATTTGCAGGGACACAGAGGCAAAAACTATAATCGCAATGGCACAACCACTAGGAATCACGACTGCTTTAATAGCGGAAACTTGGGCCTTGCTGCTAGCATCTAGAACCGCAACAGAAAGGCAATGGCCAAAAGTTCTATTTGAAACAGACTCTGAAAATCTTCTTCGGTTCGTAACCTCTCATATTGTACCCCCATAGTATATATCTAACATGATCGATGAAATAAATGAGAGAATGCGACATATACCACATTCTGTTATCCAACACAACTACAGGTAAGGAAATCAGGCTGCAGACGGACTAGCTAATTACGCGGCAGATAGAAGTCAGATGGGAAATCTATCAACAAAGATCTGGGACCAGGCAATCCCAAGTTTTATTAATCAAATTATTTTCTATGATTCTATGGGTACTAAATACCCCGTGTAATTGTAACCTAGTTTTATTTTAATAAATGCATGCTTAAAAAAACAAACAAAAAAACAACAACATTATTTTCGCAAAAAGAAAAAAGAAAATCTGTTTGGTTAAAGCCGGTGTGAAAACAATTTGGAGGGCGTCAAAGAAAGATATGGATTAGGTTTGCTGATTGTTTGTAAACACTCAACCGTTGAAACCTAACGCCATTATTTGAAACAAATCTGAATATACACACGTACATGATTTACAAACTCAATAAACGACATTAATGCATCATTCAAACCACTCTTACATCATCAAACCACACAATACCCCAATAAATGAAGTAACTAAAGAAGTTCGGGGAAAGAATGATCACACTGATTCACACATGTACAAGACAGACAAATAACAATAAAGTTTACAGATTTATGGAAAACCGATTAGCAACGGGTTTGTATCGTCGAGAGCGTTATGATGATGAGAAGGATCACTAAGGCGACTAATGAGAGAACAAGGGAAGCTGCAATATGTCGACAAAATTTGTCATAGATGTTGCAAATTTTAAACCATCCTATATGAGAATTTCCTTTTAATCCGATATACGCTACACCACCAGCAGTCCCAGTAGCTGAAGCCAAAATACCAAACACCAACTACACCAAATAAAAATGAAATGAGTACCTAGTAAACTTATTTTGCTAATTGAAAAATTAAGAGTTAATGAAAGAACACGTACCACGTCCGCCAATACTGTTTGGATCAAGAACTTATTTGTAGCGCATTTCTTACGGCAGACTAGTGTGTTTAGCATGGAAGAAACACTGTATCCACAAACCATCCAAAGAGCGGACACGAAAAATCTGCAAAATGATTTTAAGAAAAATTTACGTGTGTGTAAAAAATTACAGTTCTAATGCCAATTGACAATTGCGCCTTTTGACTTTAAGAGGGAAAGTTTCGAAAGAAACGAAGCAACCATAATAATGATCTCTGTGCTAAATTGAAATACAGGTACTATCGTGAAATAACTTACATGAAGGCTGGAGAATAACTCCATTTGGCAGGTCGAAGTTCCGCCATTCTTGTCAGTGGCGATCTAACATATTCAGTTTGCTTTGCAGTAATCATGAGGATGACGGAAGTAAGCGTAAACGCAAACAGTAATCCCCTAAGGATTATACCTAGCAAGAAATATTTCAAAGTTTTAGCACTGGTCGTGGCTGTACCATATGCTCGAGATTCGGTTTCCACTGGCTCGGTGATTTCTTTTTTCTCAGTAACTTCTGCCATCAAGAATGAATCCTTACTTTTTAACAGGAGCTTAATTAAGCAAAGTTTTATATGAGAAGAGATCTGGCTGTGAATGTTTTGGATGAGTACTAAAAAAATTGGTTAAGCTAGAGATGTTTTTTATAGAGTGAGAAATCAAGACAAGGATAAACATTCAGGTCAAATGGAAAGGCATACACGCATCCTGAAACTATATTAAAACATGAAGGCCTTGGTTGCGTGTTCGGGGACTGAAGACTTTATTTTCAGCATTCAAACGAATCAAACCTACCAAATAGTATTTGTTTAAGGTTTTTTTTTTTTTTTTTTTTCTTTTATAAAAGACGAGAATATATTAATTAAACAATATAGTAAAGAAGGTCTACAATTTCAATTTTTTCGAATTTATTAGAAAGAATACTTTCTTTTTGTACTTGCTAATGCAAATGTTTCAACATGTGTTGTAGTCTTCTGATCCTTGCTTCTTTTGCCACTGAGTCCGCTGCTGCATTGTGATCCCTGTTTATAAATTTTACCTTAGCCTGTGGAAGTCTTCCTAGAATAGAAGTAGATTCTTCAATAGAATTCTCTGCTGCCCAAGAAGTATCTGATCCTTTTTTAGCAATGCTATCCGCTAGAACTTTACAATCAGTAGCAATAACGACACTTGAGAGAGTGTTATCCCCTAGCCATTTTAAGGCAATTAATAGAGATTTTGCTTCTGCATGTAAGGCCGATGACGCGCAATCTGAGCCTGCAGACAGGCGCATAAAAGCTTCTTGTTCGACAATTAATAGAGATTTGTTTAAGTGATAAAAATCGGATATGGCTTTACTTTGAATGTTTAGGTAGAGGCTGGCGCGCGCCACATTTAAAATTATACTGGTTTCATATTAACAAGAATCATTTGGAGGAAGATCTAAACTAGCCTAGGGTACTTGCAATCTTCTTGCATACGTCCCCTTTGAAGCTGTATAGGTGCAGGACTTAAGATGGTAGGCTGTTGGCTTTAGTTAATGCTTATATATATGTACACCGTACTGACCAATCTATTGTACAGTTAATTATTTTATCTTGCTATTATGCAGCCTATCAGGAAAAAAAAATTTCTAATAAATTAAATAAAAACATTGGATAATGTTGAATTCAACACATATTTTCTTCATAAAACTCTAAGTTGGTAAGCAAGTTCTAGAGGAAATCTTATCTTAATTAGCAGCAAACTCGTGATTTCAACCAGAAAAAGATATGTCATTATTTTAAATACTATCTAATCGTAATGGAGATGATTTAAAAATCAATTAAGATCGTGATCTCACCGGTTGAGAAATTCATTTAAAAAAACTTCACTTTGGCATCTATTTGTTAGGAGTTCATAATATTATTATTTCTCTGAAATTTGAGGGAGTCCACAATATCATTGATCATCTGGTAAAACTTGACCGCATGTGGACTTTAACGTAGCCGGCATTGCTCGTTCGCAGCACTTAAGCTCTGAGAATTGTAAAATTATGAGCATGTTTGGTACAGTTTTTAGAAACAGTTTTCAAAAATAGTTTTTTACTGTTTTAAAAACATACCATTTTTTTTTTTTTTCCATTTTCCAAAATTTGTTTGGTAGGATAAAAGAACTGTTTTTGAAAACCAAAGAAAATGAACTAAATCAGATCAAATGTAAAGACTCGTCTAAGAGATAGTGATAATGGTCATGACTCGCTTGTGGTCATTTCCCCGATCTCTTACTTTGTTCTAAAAAGAAGAAGAATGAACAAAAAAGAAAAAAGAGAAAACACAGAAAACAATAATTTGTTGTTTTCAAAAACAGAAAACAAAATGAAAACATTTTCTGAAAATGTCCCTACCAAACGCGTTTTCTCCTGTTTTCTGTTTTCTCTGTTTTAAAAAACAGAAAACTGTTTTTGAAAACTGTACCAAACAGGCTCTAAAGCTCTGAGATTTGTAAGTAAAAGCTGATTGTCCTGTTGCTAGTTTCCCTTGCATTCTTTTTCTCCATTAGGGGAAAAAAAGAAGAAGTGGTGCAGAGCAAGGTTTGAAAACGGCAATTTTTTCCGAGAAAACGGTCGTTAAAACGGTCACGCCTGTGTAGCGTGCCCGTGAGGGTCACCGATACGCGTGTCTAAATAGCACCGATAAATAGTAAAGAACGGCGTTATTTAGACCCGTTATATCCGTTTTCACGCATGTGATAACCGTTTTTCAAAAACTGATTTTTACGTTTTTTTCGTCTAAATAACATTTTAACATAAGTTTTGTAGACTGTTTTTTCTGTTTTCACACCCATTATACCCGTCTTTTAGAAAAAAGAATATAAAAATATTATTTTAATGAATTTTTTATTTTTAAAATAAAAGATTAAGAATTACAATTAAAAAGGGCCGTTTTCCACGGAGGGCCATTTTCCAGGCGATTATACAGTCTGTGCGTTTTCATCTGATCAAACCGATTATGTATGATCCTTGCTCATTTTCTTCGGTCCTTAGCTTTATTCCCCTCCTGTTTAGCTACACCTTGATACCTTTTTCGACTTAATCAACATCTAGTGCAGTGATATACCTTCTTCTAGGGTTTCACAGTCTTCTAGGGTTCTTACAGTCGACCTTCTCCCAATGCTTGGAACTGCTTCCTGTGCAGTTTCAACAGCTCTCATATGTCACTCCTCGACTGCAACCCCCCTGATAGCCTGGGATTCTCCAATTCTGAAGGCTGTGATGATCTATACCAATGTCTTTTCCGTGGCATGGATGGGTGCAGGAACGGCGTAGGAGGGAGAGGATTGTTGAGAGGTTCCTTGTTTAACCATTTGAAGAATCAACATTACAAAGGAGAAGAAGGTAAAATTAGATATCGTGAAAGAGTACGTAGCAATAGAGCTGTTTACATGGCTTGGGAATCTGTTTTGCTGCATTTGAAGAGATGGCTTTGTTCTCAATGTATGCATATCAACGCATGGGAAAAGAAGTGCAAACTGCACCAGGGGGACGTAGTGTCAGCTCTTGTGACTGTCGTAGGTGTAGAAGCCCCCCCTAGCAGCTCCAATGCCTTCACCAGCGCAGTGACAGACAACCCTAACGAAGTTGCTCTACCTACTGTGAGTTTAGAGCTTCTGAATACAGTTTTTCAGGTCAATATCCCGACTGTTTCTAGTATTCTTACCAAGTGTAGGCTCCACTTCGTGCGTACTTTCAAAACGGTGCTTCAGAAAGTCGTTGCTTCCCCCTAAAGAACTGGATTCCTGGATTCACCTCTTGCTCTTTCCTGTTTGCATTCTCCATATGTACTTTCCACAGAACAGCCAAGAAGAGAAAGCTTCTACCAAAAAAAGCTGCAAATTAAGTCCATTCATATGGCCTTGAATCAATGGAATGAAGTTAATGGATGGATGAAGCTGATTCAGTTTGTTTTGGATGAGCACCGGATTGTACAACAACTACGGGAAAAGAGGAAAATGACCATGCCGGAAAGTCAAGAGGATACTAATCTACAATAATGTAGAGGCAAACTTAGAAATGGTATTTATGCTGCTGCAATTCGCACCCTCACTTCAAGTGGAGTTGCTTCTAACACCAAAGATACCTTGAAATAACTTCAGAATAAACATCCGTTAGCAGCTCCACCACAGATTACGTCCATCCCGTTACGCAAGAGGCTATGACGGCTTCTACTGAGCTTGTTTTGAGTCGACTTAAGAGCTTCCATAAGGGAACTTCCTGTGGGAGAGATGGGTTCAGGGCACAACATCTTTTAGATTCCATTAGTGGCTCTGCAGCTGCCATTTCGGAAGAGCTACTTACAACCATCACAGAGGTAGTTAACCTATGGCTTTCAGGCTTGTGTCCACCTGTTTTGAGGGAGTTCGTAGCAAGTGCACCTCTTACTCCCTTACTTAAGCCGGGCGGGGGATTGCGTCCTATTGCTGTGGGTACAATATGGAGAAGACTTGTCTCCAAGTGTGCCACAACACATGTTGGCAAGGAAATCAATGCTTATTTAGGGGATTGTCAGTTTGGAGTAGGTGCCAAATATGGTGGAGAGGCAATCCTACATGTTGTTAACCGTATGATAGACGATAAACGTGACTCGGACAATCTTTCCATGTTATTGGTAGATTTTTCGAATGCGTTTAATCTCATTGACCGGTCAGCCATGCTTTCTGAGGTATGCAATTTATGCCCTTCGATTTCTCGGTGGGTTGAATTCTGTTACGCTTCTCCTGCACGTCTATATTACATGGATCATGTTCTCGCCTCTTCCCAGGGTGTACAACAAGGTGATCCTTTAGGGCCTTTGTTGTTTGCTCTTACCCTTCACCCCTTGGTTAAAAAAATTGTCGTACAATGTGAGCTTGAGCTGCAGGCCTGATACTTGGATGATGGTAACTTGATAGGATATACTCTAATGGTTGCAAAGGCTTTGAAGATTATTCAAGATTATGGGGTTGAAAGGGGATTGCATTTGAATATAGCCAAGACGGAATTGTTTTGGCCCTCTCCAGACCCTAGAGCTCTGGTTCTTGGAGTTTTCCCTACTAATATCAGTAGGCCAACTAAGGGTGTGAAACTTTTGGGTGGTCCGGTCAGCCTTGATGCTCAATTCAATAAAGATTTGGTTGTTAGTAAGGTGCGCAAGACTATGGCTCTCATTGATGTTGTAGAAAAATTAGAAGACCCTCAATGTGAATTGCTTTTGTTTCGAAACTGCACCGGTGTATCGAGACTTTATTTCGCCTTGAGAACAACTAGACATGATTTTCTACAAGAAGCTCAAGACTTATTTGACACTCGTCTGTTTCAATTCCTTAGACACATCATCACTGGAGATGGCCTTGGCTACGGACTCCTTTAACAAAGGCTTTCTACATTGTCATTCAAACATGGTGGTCTAGGTGTGTATACTATGCAGGATACCAAACAATATTGTTTTCTTGCTTCTTGTTTACAGACCCTAGAGTTGCAGTCCACGATTTTGAGGAATGCTGGTGTCAGTGGTAGTGGACCATCTCTTCAGCGAGCTTTGGATTCCTTCAACTCACTGTGTGCTGCTGTTTCTCCTCTCTGCTCTAGTAATTTTTCCACCCATTCCATGAACCCCTTGGAAACTATTTACTTTGACGCAGTGAAGGAAAACATACCCACCAGTTATGCTATGACTGAGCGTGATTCTTTTCTATGGCACTGCAACTAAACAAAACATGCCTGGGATTTTCTGATGGCGATTCCAATTGTGGGGCTTAATCAACATATTGGAGTTAGGTAGTGCAGTGCAATTCTTCGATATAGATTAGGGATTCCTCTTTTCGAGGCGGATGTCGCTTGTCCCTTTTGCAAAAGAGATATGGATGTCTTTGGTGATCATGCCCTACATTGTGCGAATGAGGTTGGGCTTAAAATTAGACATGATTTGGTGCGAGATACTATTGTGGACATGTGCTACCGTGCGGGTGTGCCGATTAGGAAGGAAGTTGACTTGGGACTTCTTGCGACTAATGGCACTGCTTTGAGACCGGCTGACATACTTGTGCATAACTGGGAGAATGGATGTGATGTGTGCTTGGATGTGACTGGTGTTTCGCCTTTTACCGGTGGTGGAGTTCGTACCTTTACCTCAGGCCTTGCCATTAAGAATGTTGGTACTCGTAAGAATGCTAAATATTTAGAGAAGTGCACGTCTCATGCTTATGGTTTTGGGACACTTGCTTTTACCACCTTAGGTGAGTTGGGTGATGATACTATAGACTTTCTGAAGCGCTTGCGCAACTATATTGCTAGCCATGATGCCAATGTTCGAGTCGGAGATTTTCTTTTTGATAGGTTAGGTGTAGTTATTCAAAAAGGTGTGGGAGCTCAGCTTGTTGCTAGGCTTCCGACCAATTTCTTACCAGAAGATAGTCTTTCAGAGTTGTTAACTTTTTATGGATTTATATAGTCAATTAAAAAAATTAAAATAAATGAATAAACAAATAAAATAAAATAAACGCAGTAACAACGTTATTTAGACCCGATATAACCGTTCCACGCATGTTAAAACCGTTAGATAGGAAATTCAGATTATAATTAGTTATTTCAGAAAAACGTCAAATAAACGCATTTTTTCCCTAAACAACGCGGTTTTTGCCCGAAACGTGCTCACACCCGTCAAAACATGTTATAACGGTCACGCCCATAGGACGTGACCCGACCTGTGACCCGTTTTTCAAACCTTGGTGCGGAGCCATCATCTCAGCTGCCATCTGCAAAACTCATTGCACAAAATGACTGTGTCTAATTTTGATTATTTTATCTTTTTTGATACGTATTTTTTTGAGGTCTGATTACCAAATTGTCCTCATATTAGATATAGTTTTGGCAAAGAATAAGGGTAATATTAGTACAACGTTATTTCGAACTGTACCGCAGTTACAAAGTAACATGGAAAGAAATACGCCGGTTGTAGTGGTCCTAAATTCCTAACCATTATTAATCAACAAGACCGTAATGCTGCTAATGCTCTTCCAAATAAGGAAAGATATTCGTACAGAAAATATTCCCAACAGTTTCTGTTAATCAGATCAACACCCACTCACCGCCATGATTCTATTACAGTGATATTAAAATCACCAATTTCACAGACAAATTGTTGTTCAGCACAATGAAAACCCCTGAAACTAATGGATAAAAGAAGAGAAGACGAAGGAGACATAAAGAAATTGTTTAAGAACATCATGGAAGGTTACAGTGACAAGGTTATACCATTTTTGTCTGATTTAATTACTGACAACGACGACAAAAACACCACTGACGGAAATGCTAGTGCCGATCAGATTGTGGAAACTTGTTTTTCAAGAAAGAAAAAAAGTAGTACTAAAAGAGTAAAAGCAGAAGTTTCCCATCAATCGTTAGTATCAATGGAGACTATTCAGAAAAAAAGTAAAAGAGATTTGATTCAACCACATTTATCTGAGAAAGAAAGAAGAATTAAAATGGCTGAAAAATACTCTGCTCTTCAATCTCTGCTCCTTAATCTAAAATATAAGGTAAAAAAAAATCATCTCAATTATGCAAATTCCTTGTATGGGTTTCTCCATTTGCTTGTTTAACATTCTGGGTCACTCTTAGTTTTCTGTAATTCCTTTTCATTTGATCTGATTTGACATTTTTTTTCAATTTTTTTTTCCAGAGATCACAAACTGTGATAATAGAAGAAGTAGTAAAATACATAAAGAATCTTGAAGAAGAATTGAAAGTATTAGAAGAATCAAAGAAGAAGAAGAAGAAGAAGAAAGAATCATCTAAAACAACAACAAATTCATTCAGAAATTCTATTGTTGATGTAACAGTTTCAGGTCAGGCAGCTTTTTTTGGGATACAAGTAGAAATTAACAACAGTGCGGAAGAACCATTTTTATTTTCTAGGGTGATGAAAGTGTTTGAATATTACAAAACAGAGATACTAACAACAACAATCACTACAAGAAATGAGTTGAAGATGAAGATCATAAGATTAAGTGTGAGTGTTTTGATTAATGAAGCCGGAGGGGGAAGTATTGAGGAAATTAAAAAGGGTATTAATATATTATTTGTATGAAGTTAATTACTATTAATCATTAATCAGGGTCTCTCTTTTAGTTGCTCTAATAAAACTTGACTGTGTAAAACAAAGGTTAAATTCAATTCAATGGTTATTGTTTTGCCTAAACTGGACCTTCTCCCGCCTTACTCTCCTCTTCTTCTCCACCTGATTAAATGCTTCTCTCAATCCTCCAAGTCCGATGCGTACATTTCTTCACCATCTCCAGTCAGCAACCTTATGAGGATCTGCGATCTCTTTCCGGATGGAACCCCAGTTGATATCATAATCATTCTCATAATACTTCACGCCTGCAATGTTACACCTGCCTTTTATGAAATCGAGCTTGTCTATGGGAATTGAGTTGATTCGAACCAGATCACGCGCTAAGTCCCGCAAAACAATGGTCATATCTATTTTCGTAGGTTTAGACAACTCAGGTTTAAGCCTCAGATGAACAACCTCTATATCACGTAGGTCGACCACCATGAAAGGTTCATCTACAAGCCCAACTAGCGTAGAAAAAGTCAGGCCAAAGACGGTTGGTGCCTTGGAGGGAAGATTTCCTTGAAATTCATCCGCCTTACAAACCTCAGCTTCATCAAATGGAAAATAATTGACTAAAGGTACGCCTCTCCATTTTTCTCCAACATTGTGGATAAAGTTCTTTAAATCTTATATGAATCATTATAAGATCTCTTCTGTCCCACACGAGTCTGCGCCAAACGGAATTGTATATTCCGTCTCTTTTCTGTCCCCACCTTGATGCGGTCATGAAAACGGAAGTGCAAGAGAGGTGGCACCTTCTCGTCTCCAACACGAAATAAAGCTCTCTGTACATCTGCGTAAAAGAAAGAAAAACAGAAATTGGGACTGGATGTTGCATAGTAGAACCCGTTTACATGGACTTCAGGGGTGCCAACAATGGACTCTCCTACCTTGGGAAAGATTTTGAGGCCAGCTAAAGTTATAACATTGGCCTCTTTCTCCCACAGCATTGTTTTGGTGTTTGATACTTCATGTTTTGTCACATCCTCAGTCGTCCACGAATATCCACTTACCAGTTCTTCGTCTTCTGATGCTATACGTATCCTCTTAGACTGATTCCCCCACAGAAGTCTCTGTTTCTGTCTTCTTTGCAAATTCAGACCAAGTCTTGCCTGAGTAAGCATGCGAGCAACTTCCCGTACAGACGTGCGAATATCCTCGTGCACTTCCTCCTCAGTACTTTTATGGCCTGTATCCCTTTCTTTGGCTATCTTTATGGCCATTTCAATACATTCGGTCCCAAATGAGCATTTATGTTTACGAAATCCCATTGAAAAGTGATGTCAAGCTATATCTGCGTCTGGAAACAGAAGAGACAGACAAGACTTGGTAATAAAACCGCAGGAGCTTCAAAAAAAGCAGAAAATAATGAGTCTCCGAAACACGTCAAATCTTCCATCATACACGTACTCAAAAATGAAGGCATCAAAAGGGTATGCAAGTTGATTCGACAATTAAGTCATCGATGACTAACCACGATATAGTGTGGATTACTAGGCCACCTTTTATACTTGCACTAAAACATACATATAAAGCTAACAGGTACAACAACAAAACTAAGAGAAGCACATAATAAGAAAATCAACACAGACACACAGGTGTAATCTCAGCCTGTTAGCACCTTGAGACAAAAAACATTTATATCTATAAGAGCAAAGTATAAGGCAAAATTCATAAAGGGTGAATTCCAGATGAGATCGACATCAATCACTACTGGTATACGGATTATGAGCTGAAATTGAAGCTATAAGAGCATATATAGATAGATATACAAGTATACATGTAATCTAAGAGATCGTTCTGATGATTCGAACAACAATTTAAAACCCTAGAACACAAAATTATGCAGAAACATGACGGAAAAGTTAAGGAAACAGACATAATTGGAATTTCATGAATCAAAATCATGGATCATATGGTACATACCTTAACCGTTAATCAAAAGAGAAATCTGATTTTATTTGTCTCGTCTCTCTCTCAACACAAGGTTACAAAACTGTTTTCGACCTGGTCAAGTTTTTGATGGGCTTTTCTTTGTATGGACTTCCTAAATTCTAAGCCTAATGTCAACTAAAAGAAGAACCTTTTTTTTTTTTTGGACCATGTTTTTTTTTTGAAGGGACCATTGTTTTATAAGGCCATCTACCTTATAATTATAAGGGATGTCCTAAAATAATTACATTACCAATTTGCCCTTAACCCCAATTAAAATTAAAACTAAACTAATAACTACCAAAATTTAACCTAATCCTAATCTATTAAAAATAAATAAAAAATCAGACCCTCCCCTACCCTAGCCGCACACGAACTGGTTTTGAGAAAGAAAAAAAAAACAGTTGGTTTGATTTTGATTCGTTTAATTGAAATAGAAATCATCAAAATAGGGTTCAAATGGAAGTTTAACCTATATATAAGACATCCAGGATTGTTTACATAAGGTTTTGGTTTAGTTGGTTTGATTTTGATTCGTTTAATTGAATAGAAATCATCAAAATAGGGTTCAACTGGAAGTTTCAGTGCCTTGTTCGGTTAGGACGAGTTTCAAAAAAACCCTAGTTTCTTAACCAAATTTCCTGAAAGGAAGAACACGAAGAACAGTTCGGTTCCTTAGGATTTAAAATTAGGTTACCGAACTGCCAGTTCAGTTGGTTCGCAAAGAAGGCTAAAACTATTTTCTAACCGAACTTTACCAATATTACAAAAAATAAAAAATAAAATTCCAATGTAACCGAACTGTGCTATTTTTCCCACTGTGTTGAGTTTTGATTTAACCGAACTTTGCCCACTATGTTATGTTGGTTCGCAAAGAAGGCTAAAACAATTTTCTAACCGAACTTTACTAATATTAAAAAAAAATAAAAAAATCCAATGTAACCGAACTGTGCTATTTTGCCCACTATGTTGAGTTTTGATTTAATCGAACTTTGCCCACTATGTTCGGTTGGTTCGCAAAGAAGACTAAAACTATTTTCTAACCGAACTTTACCAATATTACAACAACAACAACAACAAAAAAAATCAAAAAAAAATCCAATGTAACCGAACTGTGCTATTTTGCCCACTATGTTGAGTTTCAATTTAACCGAACTTGTCCCACTATGTTCGGTTTGTTCGCAAAAAACCTTGACAAATCGAACTCTTCACTAATTGCATACATGTGGAGTTCGGTTAGATATTGGTTGGTATGAAGTTTGCGAAACAACCGAACTTTGTACACTTGGTAAAATCTTAATCAACGCGAAGTTCGGTTAGATATTGGTTGCGAACCAACCTAACTTTTAGGCCCTAAAGTTCGGCAACATTGCGGGCAAACCGAACATTACTCTGTAAATTCTATAAACAAAGTTCGGTAACATGTCTGTTAACCGAACGACTAAAAACCTCCATTAAAAGCCAGTTCGGTAACCTGCGTGTTTGGAAAAAGTAACCGAACTACACTTTCAAATGTGTTTGGTTACCTGTTCTTCACATAAGGTAACCGAACAAGCCCAAATCTACTTAAAAAAATTACATTTTTTTGAAATTTTGGATCAATTCAACCATCTAAGAAATAACTCATATCCGGATCATTGTGAAGATTAACGAATACTCTAGGAGAGGAAGGAGAGGAAGATTCAGATGAGCTATCATCACTTGAATACTCAAGCTTAGTGAACTCAAAAACCCATCTGATTTTTTAATCTCACTAATTATCTTTAACTTAATCATTTCACTAATTATTACACTAACTATTATTAACACTAACTAATAATTACCCAAAATTAATCAAGAAGGTAATTTAGGTATTAATATAAATATCTAGATAAGGGGTGACCTAGATTTACTTCTAATGTCTTACCCCAAATAAAACAATGGTCCCCCCAAAAAAAGGCTGATCCCTAAAAAATGGTTCTAAAAGAAGCTTTGGGATCATTGACAAGCCTCAAGTGGTTAGGGCCTTGGGGCATATACAGTTCCTACTTCATATACAAGACAGTTTCTAAGTGGAGCCGAGATTGTCCACATCCCTCCGACAGAAATGGTTGATTAATTTGATGGGATATAAGAAAGGTTTAGATAACAAGGTTGTTGATGTTTTGTCCAGACTTCTTCTCCTTCTGCAAAATGTTAGGCATTGTCTATCACTCAACCTCAATGGACACAAGATCTCATTTCCAGTTATGACTCAGATAACATAGCTTAACACTAGATTACTCAACTTTTAGTTTCTCCTACACATCCACATTTCACTTACAATCATGAGATTCTAAGGTATAAAGGCAGGCTTTATGTGGGCTTTCGTAATGGCGTTAAATCTTAGATTCTCCATTCTTTACATTCTTCAGCAGTAGGAGGCCATTCTGGCATTGCTGGTACTTATAACAGAGCCAAAGCTATAATTGCTTTTCAGGACACACATGAAGCAAGATATAATTGCTTTCATCTCTACTTGTGATGTTTGTCAGTGCAATAAAGGTGAGCATGCATCCCCTGGTGGTCTATTACAATCATTACCTATACCTGACACTGCTTGGCAACACATTTCTCTAGATTTCACAGAAGGATTACCTATATCCAATAGAAAGAAATTTATTTTAGTTTTGGTTGACAGGTTAACTAAATATAGTCAATTCATTTCTTGAAGTCATCCATACAATGCCATTTATATGGCTAAAGAGTTTCTTTCTCATGTTTTCAAATTACATGGTCTCCCTAATTCTATTGTCAGTGACAAAGATAAAATCTTCATTAGTCAGTTTTGGCAAGCTTTGTTTAAATCTCTATGAACTACATTAAAGTTGAGCGGTGCCTATCATCCTTAGACTAATGGTCAAACAGAGACAACTAATGCTTGTGTTGATAAATATTTTAGGTGCATGACAAGCTCCATACCAGAACAATGGGCTAACTGGTTGGCTTTAGCATAATATTGGTTTAACACCAACTATCATACAAGTCTAAAATGTCTCTATTTCAAGCATTATATAGTTATCAACCACCTCACTTAGTTTTTCCTATTCCTCCTTCTACTTCTGTGACCACTGTGGAGGAATATTTACAACACAAAGATATGATGTTGCAGCTGCTCAAGGAAAAATTGTCTTAAATTCAGGTGCTTTATTTAAAGACAATGATTGTAATTGTTTTAGTTATGAATGAAATTATTTCCGTCTGGAAATACTCAGGCTCTGAATCTCAGAGAAAAAGTAGCTTCTACCATATATCCATCTTTTTCTTGTATAAGTACATCTGATTTGAGACATACTTCAAACTTTCGAGGCATAATAATCATTTCCCTATTTAGGGTATGTTTATAAGGGGTGTCCTAGACGTGATAAAATTACCGTGTTACCCTTAAATAGTTTTTTTTTTTTTTTTTTTTTTTTTGTAAATGAGATATTGCATTAAGAAACTAAGACTCGGAAAGAGTCGAGGTTACAAAAGAAGTAGAGCCATCTAATATGGGATTTAGAGGATTCCCAATATTAGATTTATCTACTAAGAGATGTTTGATACTACAAACTGGAGGGAACATTCCCCATTCAACAGGTGAGTTCACATTTCTAATAAACTTAGCTAAGCTATCCGCCACTTGATTTCCTAGTCTAGGAACAAAGACAAAACCCAAAAAATTGGTATAGAGTTAAGCTAATTTGTTTGCTTCCTTCATATATGCTTTAGCACGCCAAGAGATTTCTGCGTTGTGTCCATTGATATAGTTGAAAAGGCTTTCGCAGTCTCCCTCGTTACTGAAATTTTGAATCTGTTTCTCCTTAGCTCAAACTGCTGTCTGCAAGATTCCTATAGCCTCTGCCTCTTGTGGGTCGAGGCATGCTGCATGTCCTGCTTTTCCTCCTTCACAATCTCCTATTTAAATTATACAAATACCCTTCAACAAAATTAAAATCATAAACCAAAACTAGTCAAATTCAAAATCAATTCAACTATTCTTCTTCTCATCATCAGTCGAATTCTCTCCCTCCGAAACGTTTTTTTTTTACATTGCCGATTAATCATATGATGATAAATCTTTGATCATCGATTAAAATCACAACTATGAAATTCATACTAGTAGAATGAAGCATTGTGCTATGTATTTATTTCCAGATCCGCATGTTGGAATCCGATTCAATAAAGCAAGTGAATCGCAAAGAGAAGTTGGAGAGCGAAATCCAAATCATGAATGCTCTCAAATGTATATTAGAAGGTATTTCTAACAAACCCATTGTTTTTCGTTGTTTTTATTTTGTTTAATCGATAAAATAAATATCCATGTATGAAATTAGGGTTTTCAAAGTGTGGTTCGGGTCAAAATATCACAAGTAGTATTAGTAGAACCTACCTTCGTTCTTATTATTTTATTTTTAAAAAGAACAGCTCGGATTATGTAAGAACATCAAATTTTCATTCGTACTTAGTTACTAGTGTAGAAGATCGTTAATTTTGGCTGAGTATCTGATACATAATCTTTAGCCGATCAAAATTGTGTATTTTGGAATAAACTGATGTTCGGCTGATTCGATTATTTTTGGAGGAATCAATATCAGCAACATATGCAACGACAATATCATTAATAGATGATTGTATCTAGAAAATAAGAGTATTTACATCATCATGCCACGCAACATATCCAAGATTAATAATATTATCGATCATATAAGGTGGACATGAAATAGATCCATTAAGAATTCTAAGAACTTTGAACTTCTTGAGAAGAGGAAGAATCAAACATTTTCAGGTTAAAAAAGTATCTTCCTTAAGTTTATATGAAGTGATACCGGAAATTTGATTGAGAAGAATCTGTGAAATTCTTGATTCGTAATTCATGGGGATGGAAATGAGATAATAAGATCTATGATGAAGAAATAAAGAGAGAAACGGGAAAAAAAATGAAACTTGAAGTAAAAGAGGTGAAATCCTGATGAAAAATGATCAAGATATAAGAAACACCATTAATGGTGGAAGAAAGCAGAAGGAGTAACTGCTGACACCATAGTTGTAATGAGTATCACAAGTATTGAATGAACCAAAGTTCTTACAAAGAATAGAGAAAACAACTTTATTTATTACAAACAAAAAAAGAGGTAGATAAAGGAGGTGGGCCACCTGACAGGCTGGGATAATACCACACATGGACTAATAAAAATGAAATAAAAAGGATATACAATGGGACACAGTATACAATTTGATATTTCTATTACAATCAATTTTCATTGTCAAAGAATGAACTTCATATTCTCCTTCAACTTCATTCTCGGGATATGATAGCCTAACTGATCAAAATTTTCATCATTTAGAATTTACGTGTACAAGTGCCTAGTGATTGCAAGAAATTTATAAATACCCTTGTTGCCTACTACTGGTCTACTTTTCACATAATTTTTCATTTTTGAAAACGCAGGGGATACCAAATACACCCAAATTTTTCGTTCGGCAACTTGTATCGATAAAACTTAATACAATAGCAAGTAAATCATCTGAATGATCATTGACAATATGTATATAGATTTTATATCTCAACCTCTACTCAATCAGTATGTGTATAGACACGGGGTCAGTGAACCTGATTGTTAAGCAGGGTACTTGGACGATCTCAAAAATCAATATCCAAGATCAATCGAGTCGTATTCAAATAACTCAATTGGAATTCTGCCAAGTGATTAAACTTGTTATCTATATTTCAAGGTACGAATTCTACAAGAAACAAGTCTTATAATCGATTACAATTAAGCGGACGTATCTAGTTAGATTGAATATGTACAAACATGTGTAAATCCAATTATAAAAATAAACAATATAATGCGGAAAAGGAAAATCACAAGACACCATAAATTTTGTTAATGAGGAAACCATAATAGCAGAAAAACCAGGGTCCTCTTCCAAATTTGAATACCACACTGTATTAAGCCACTACAAACACTAGCCTACTATCAAACTTCGGACTGAAATGTAGTTGAGACTGAACCCACTCTCCAAACGACTCAGTTACAGTCGCGCTCCTTACGTCTCTTGAACCTTGCAAGGCTCTACGCACTTGATTCCCTTAGCTGACTTCCTTTACATCTTAAGAGTTGCTTCAGCCGAAGTGAAGACTTTTGATACCAATCTGCCTCTAAAAGATAAGCCTATTTGTTTTCCGTTTAGATCAAATATCAAAGTGAAGATATCTGTTTGCAATAGAAAAAGCTAGCAAACGTCACAAATCTGGAATTTACGACTCTGGAAGAGCAACCTAGATTCTTAACCAGCTCTCACGAACAATCTTCAAAAGATTAATTAAGATCAGTTTTCAGATATCTATTTTGAGGAATCACTAAGTCTGAAACAAAGAGAACTTTACGATTACTATTTATCTTGCCTGAAAGAGATAACGAAAACCTCGATAACAGAAAAACAAGAAGGATACACGAACTATCAAAGTAAAGATAGTCGGACCTGGCTTCAAGAATCCCCAAAGCAAAGTCTTTTAATCGTATACCTAATTATGTTTCTCAGAGGAAACCTAGGTCAATAGAGGACGACTCTGGAATCAACTAGTACACAAAGTGTCATGGATTGAATTTCCCAGTTGAAAAAGCATCTTTATTTATAGTTTTTCTAAGATCAGGGGTTGCTTAGAATTCAAGCTAAGATAACTTGATAATCAAGCAAACTCTATTCTTGAAAAATACAATAGAAGAATATATACTTTGGTCCGGTTACAGAACCGTGTATAATGATTGTTCGGTTTGGAAACTTAGCCAAAGAACTAAAAACAATTTGATGTTCATTTAAACACCTAAGAATTTAATCATGATGCATACACATAAGTGTTTAAGTGATCAATGAAGTCTTAGAAGTGTTTAAGGGAGTTCCAACAATGCTAAACATATTAAAATTACAATATAACTTCTAAGTAACACTCGATAATATAATGATCTCTCTAAAATAATTAAATTTTCTGGTCTCGACTCGGGCCCTTAGTGTTAAAATAATAAATTAGATAAAATCATAAAATAAGACATTTAAAAGGTTCCCCTTAGGCATTAGTAGGTCCCAAATAATATATGAAATAATAATGCTACTAGAAAAATAAATTTCATACATGTTAAATTTTATCTAAATATGATTCAATATTCATTTGATTTTATTTAAAATTCAAACTAAGTTGTATTTCATCCCTAATAGTTAGTAGTGCTCAAAAGATCCGGAGTCATGTTGTTGTATTGCAAAAAGAAGTGTTGAAGTGTGATTGATACTTGAAGTGCTTGTATTCTTATTGCAAGTAGTCAATAATATAATATCTGTACAAAATTAGTCGATATTGTATTTACAATCTACAATTATTATTTAACCTCCAACCTAGAAATTATTCTTTATAATAATAACTATGGCTTAACCTGTACCGTAACAACACGTGAATGAATAGGTGATCAAATGGATCTTCCGATTCTTGTGAATTAATCACAAAATGTAAGATATATTGATAAGTTGGTTAATCAACCAAAAAATTGTTTGCAGCTAGGCGATTTTCAGGTTGGTCTCTATTGTTAATTGAACTTACAATCTCAGTTAAAATTTATAGAATTATAATTCTACAAACCTTGTAGCTCAGTTTCCGATCTATTACTTTCATCATGTCTTACGAAGAAACGCACTTTATTAATGTCAAGTCAATTTCGACTTCAAAACATGAGTGAGGTTTATATGGCATTGACACTTCTAGTGTATCAAACATAACAATTTTAGCAAGTAAATTTTTTATGAGGCAAGCCTAATTAATCTCCAAATAAATTGTGAAGCTCGTAAGAAAGAACAATCATATTATCTCAACGACCAGCAATATTCTCAATCTATTTTGATAACTTAACAAAGAAAGAGGAATAAAATAGATTAGTGAGCAAAAATGGACACATGATATCAAACTTATAAAAAGTAAACACATAGTATTTTAACCCGGCTTGATTGGGGTATACCCAGATTAATTGGGGTATACCTAATGAGACAAAACCTGGGTCATTTAGAAGTAAAACAGGCCACCCCTTAACTATGTATTTTCTAAATGGCTAATATACCCTTGTTTAATTAACACTAAAAATTATGATTAGCTTAACTAATTGAGTTTAGATTAAAATTTTGAAAATAAGAATTCAGTAGATTAAACCTTTTGTCCGTCTTATGAGTTCGATTTTGATCAAAAATTTCGGTTCTCAAAATGTGAAAAGTTGGCAAGGTCGAAGATTGAATAAGGTGCCGAATAACTTTGGCCGGCAAGGTCGACGTTTGAATAAGGTGCCGACTAAGTATAGACGGCACGGTCTCCGGATGAAGAAAACGCCGACTATTTCTGGTTGGAATGGTCTATGAATGAAGAATATGCTGACTATCTTGGGCCATCTATCTTATGGTCGGCATATAAATATTTCCTACAATGATAGTCGGCATGCAAATAATTTCTAACATTGCCGGTTGACTTATAGTCGGCATGCAAATGATTTCTAACATTACCGGCTGTTGCAAAGTCGGCAATGTTACCTTGCCGACCTTTAGTTATACCCAACAGAAATTATAATAGGGGTTCACTCCAGAAAAGTCAGATGCCTTGGAAAAAGTTATTGGATCAACCTCCTCTTCTTCCTCCTCTGATGATGTGCATTCTTCATAGTTGAGGGGATTGCTAGGAATCTCCATAAACCTTAGAAATTCTTCAGGATCTTTCTTACCCATCAGAAGTAACTTTCTTACAGGGCAATTCTCTTCAGTTTCATCTTTAGGATCTTCTAAAGAAGGATAAATCTTGTCAATAAATTCCATTAGCTCTGCTGCATTGCTAACAAGACAAGGGATATCTTCTATTTTTCCCTCTGGGAACCTAAACAATACACAAATAAAAGATATGAAAATTATACACATTGAAACATGGTTTTGTTAAGACAGTCAGCATGCTCGATAATCTGAACATTGCCGACTAATACATAGTCGGAGGGGTTGTAATCATCTACCACGCCGACTAACACACAGTTGGTATGGTCCTATTCAAGAAAGATGCCGACTATTAACTCAGGAAAATCAAGTTTCTGTGACCTAAAGTCGGAACGGTACAAGTCTAAGAAAATACCGACTAGAGATAAGTCGGCAAGGTTGGTTATTGAATACCTTGCCGGCCCTGGTTATTGTTTAACAGTCGCCATGTCTGTTATGAAAGGTCGGCATGATCTTCATGTTACGACCTTGCCGACTACCATTAAAATCTTAAGGCCGACATCTAAAATTCAAAAAAAAACCTGCCGACTTAAAACCCTGAAAATCATAGTTTTCAATTTCTAACCTAATATAACAATCAAAAAACACAAAACAATAATGGGTTTGAGTTTAGAAATCACTTACAGTCTTCTTTTCGCCGGTGGAGGGTTCTTCTCAACATTCTCAGGGATTGCATTCTCGGGTTTACTCATTCCAACTTTTCCCTTACCTTTTTCCCCTGATTTGGATCTTTTGATGTTACCTGTTGAATCTCTATTGCTACTTGATCGTTTAGAATCAACCATTTTTTGTAGAAAAATCAAAATCAAAATTTTAGGTTGATGGAATAAGATGAAGGAATCTTTTGCCTACGTAATGTGGGTTGTGCAAGGCTTGACAAGCCGGCGTAAAAACTATGTTATATTTTTAGGAGATATTCTCTAGTCGACCCGGTACTTGCTACTGGAAAAGACTTTGGATTTGGATTTGGAATAAGATGAAGGAAGGAGAAGAGGAGAGGGATTAGAGAAGATAGATTAGAAGAAGATTAAATGGTTTTTAGTTTTTAAGTTTGGGGTTTAGTTTTTAAGTTAATTAGTGCAGGGTTACTAAAGTAACTTCATCCAGTTTTGGCCTCCCCTTAGTAAGGGCACTATGTCCATTTAAATTTGGGTATACCCCAATTAATCTGGGTGTACCCCAATCAAGCGAGATATTTTAAGAGTACATCAATTAAAAATTTATTAAAAGGTGAAATAGACAACACATGTGAGAATGTAGTTATACTCAGCACAGTCCACTAACGTCAACCTTCTTCAATTGCTCAAATGGGATATTGGGGGTACATTCACATAGCCTCCCGTTCCATTCATTGCATGACTTAGGCTTTGCAAATAAGATTAACCCGAAGATGTCGACTAAGAAATGGAAGAGATTAAGGAGCCTGCATAAATAGTGAACAAAACTAACATTGTCCTCGGGCTATCAAAATATATGAGCAACTAATCCGCCAATGATCAATGATCAAGCCTCATAGCATATGCCACGTTTTTAAAAACATCATCAACGTTAAGTAAAAACCTGCAAGCATTGGGCGATTCAGCATAACTAAACCATCGTTCTATGCAAAGCTATGATACCTGCAATTTGTAAGAGTCTTGCAGGCCTGAAATTTACCTAGGCATCAATGTCTATTGATTTAACTTACTTTCATGTTCTCAACTTTTACCGTCGGAGCCTTTTAAGGAAAATATAATACGTCTATATGTTATCGTAACCAACATCAAATGGCTCTATAACGAGTGGATCAAGCTGTGACTATATCACCGAAACTCTGAAAAGAGTTCGTATGTGATCATATAAAGTAAAATTGAATTGCTGGCATGACACACTTATTGGGGCTAGCGTTTACCAAATTTACGCTCATCTTAACATGGGATGCAAGCACGGCGTGCAACAAATGTACGTGTATTCCGACATTTCCAAACCTAGTCACTCCCACATAGTAGCAATTTTATTGATTGTAAAAGTTTCAATTAGTTAATATCCTATGTGCATAAAGTGATTTTCTACTGGATGTTCTCTTACGCCTATCTTTTTTGTGGACATAAACACAACTATTCAGCTAGACTCAAGCTAACATCCCAGTGGGTAAAGAGAAATAAAGCGATAAGAGAGAAAATAGCTAAAAAAAAAAAAAATGTTAAAGACACCCACAAAAGAAAACCGAGATCAAGAAGAAAGAGAAATCCGATCAAACAAGAGAGTTACTGGTCCCTTTGATATCCCTCAAAAAAAAAAAAATCGAAAACGAAGTTCGCTTTCACACCAGATCCCCTTCTCCGTCGATCTGGTTCCTGCAAACCCTAAAATCCAATCACAAAAATCAACCATGTTTTCTTCTTCTCTTATTGGCTAATCAGTAAGTTCACCGGCCCCAGACAAGATGTAGTCTCCAATTTTTACCGAGCTGAGATATGGTGTTTGATGGTCAAAGCTCGTTACTGGTGTTGATCTGCAAAGATTACTTGCGACAATGGATTTGCTCCTGACTCACAATGGGTTGCTGCTCAATATTCAAGATCTTACTTTATTGAATCAAAATTTGAGGCAAACAAATTTTATCTCGCAATTGAATCTATATGATTCAATCGATTGAGAATTCTTGCATCAGCTGCTTAGAAATTAGTTTCTCATCATGATTTTCTCCAATCAAGCTGCCTGCTATTGCCAATTTTAATCCCAAACGCAAAGGTACTAATGTCAGTGCTCTCTCTGATTTCTTCAACTTTTTAGGAAATCCCAGCTATTTTTTATTTCATCCTTGAATTCCTTAACCATGAGGTGTCAACATAATATGCTTACATCTCGATTTAACTTAATCAATCTGACTGCTGCTGAATCCTTCACCTTTCAACCCACTTTTACCCCCCTTGTTTCTTGAGATTGTTATGCAATAAGTTTTCCAAAACTTTTTCAGTAATCATTATCCTTGACCGTGATGTTATTTGTTCTATAAATAGATATCTTTATTCAGGATGCATACACCATTTTTCCCTGTATCCCTATCCCCTGCCTTAAGAGTTCTGCTAGTTAGTGTCTTCTTTTTTCTGAGTTTAGTTTTAAGTTTAATCTTGTTATTGTGTTCTGGCTGTTTTATGCTTGTTGTCTGTTGCCATGTCTAGTCTCTGGCAGAATAGTACGGCTTCTTCTAGCCATCAAAATCATTTTAACTCGAACAGTTTTCTTAGTAGACAATGGAAGCATAAGCTTGTTGGTGGTTTCTTAACCAGAATGAACAAAAATTCATTTATTGTCAGAAATGCTTTAAGTTCCAGATGGTGTATTGAAGGTGGTTTCTCTGTTAGCAAGTTTAGCAAATTTTACTTTCTTATCAAGTTTGAGTCCCGTAATGAAATGTTTAGAGTCCTCAGGCAGGGGACTAGGGTTATTTTTGGTGATATTTTCATGATTCAACGTTGGAATCCTTTCTTAAACCCAAGAACTTTCTTTATGAACTCTGAAGTTTTTGATATCTTACTGCATAATCTAACCCCAGCCCATTCACAGTTCATCAATATCAGACAAAACACTTCAGAACTAGGTGAAATTGTTTTTTGATCTGCACCCTGTCATTCTAGTAATGGATTCAGCAGCATGTCAATTAGGTTAAGAATCAACTTATCTCAACCCCTCATCTTCGGTATGTTGGCACTAAATGAATTCAACGATGAAAACTGGATTGCTTTCCAGTTCATGGATCTTCCTAGGCTGCTATGCAGCTTGTGTAAAAGATTAGGCCACTTAGTTGAGGATTGCATTGAACTATTTGTTATCACACACCCTGGCATGCATATACCCCAGCCTCTCCAACTGGCTCCTATGGAGTTTATGCCTGAACCTGAAGACAACTACTCCGAGGAAGAGAGGTACAATGTAGACCGAGATGAACCTGATCCTGACTGGAGTGATTGGAGTTTAGAAGTGTACCCCCCTACTCCAAGACCTTCGCCTATTTCCTCGGATCAAGAACAGTCGGGAATCTCTTTCTCTGAAGGGGAACAAGCCTTCGAAGGATACAATCAAAGGGGTTTCAATTCATACATGTCCATGGATGCAGACAGCACTCAATCTGATGAGTTTAACAGTTGGCACAGTGCACACAGCCTCAACTCCAATTCTTATGATGCAGTACATCTAGTTGTACAAGACTCAATACAAGTTGAAGAACAGGCATCTCCATTACGTCATATCAGTCCTAGAAGCCATACTAACTTCATTACCTCTGATATAGATCCAGATTTTGAGACAGTTTCAGATGCAGACTCAAACTCCCTCAACAAGCTTACAGGCCCTGGTCATAAAAGATTAAACCCAGAACAACAGCACTATCTTCATAGTTCGGGTATTGGCTCTTCATCTGCAGCACTCAACTCAAGCAGAATTTCAAGTGAAGATTTGGAGGAATGGAGAATTTAGTATAAGCCAAGCAAAAGATTCAAGGGAGCATCAAGCGGACAACCTTCCACCAGTAAGGCAAGCAACTTCAAGCACAACAGCAGCAGCAACAACAGCAACCATAGCAGCAACACCAGTAGCAGCAACACCAGTAGCAGCAACTACCAGTAATGGCGCATCAGCACATATCCAAGCTTATCCCTGTTCATTGTCAAACTACATCTTGGGACCGGTGGATAACCCATTTTTTTGTCTACAGTCTCCTTTATTTTACAGTTTTTTCTTACTAGTGTGTCTCTAACTAAATAGGTTTATCTAGCAGTTTCCTTTTTCTTGACTAAGTTTGTCTTTTCAGTGCGTTTCAAGTGTTTTCTGGGTGTGTATTAACCTCTCTGTTATTCAGAGTGCTTTTGTTGAGATAGTGTGTTTTAGAGTTAGCCTAGATTAGTGTAGCCTCTGAACTATTCTACTACACAGTTTTTTGTTTCAAAGAAGCTCTTGTTAACTTTCTTGTTTGTAACAACTTCTGAATCTTCGTGTGCTTAGTTTGCTTATCTTAAGTCAGTTCTTGTTATAGTATACCCTCCTATAGTGCCTTTCTGGTTCTGTTTTAATTTTCTCTTCAACTTTTTTCAGTTCAACATTAGCGCAACGTCTGTCTGAGGTACCTGGTTTTCTTTTAAGTTTAGTTCAGTCTGATTCTTTCAGTTTGTGTGTCTGTCGCTTAGCTCTAATACTGTCTCATTGTTTTTTTGGCTCTCTGACCCCTGTGTATCTTATCCGAAAACTTCTCCTCTACTCCCATTTATCCTTCATTTGCATACAATCTTGATCAAAGCCCAACACCATCGGGTTTTTTTACTACGTCTCCCCAACACACCCATCAAAGCCCATCACCATTCTAAACCCAACATGAACATATTAGCCTGGAATTGCCAAGGCATCAACAATCAAACTTCCATACAACATCTACAGAGTCTAGTATCTTTACATAAACCCGATATCCTATTCCTCTCAGAAACTTTAGCAAATGTTCGACATATGTCCAATCTTGCTCGATCACTTCAATTCCAAAACCTAACCTCAATTCCCAAAGTGTGGGTCGTAGAGGTGGACTATGTCTTATGTGGAACAACCTGAACATTCAAGTCCTTCTACAATCCCAAAGTTACATTCACGTCCTTATTACTCCCCCAGCTCCGGCACAACCATGGCTGTGCACAGGCATATACGGACCTCCTCATCCAGATTCAAAAACAGACTTTTGGCAAGATTTCCCAACAATCTTCCCAAATACTAACAACTCATCCACCTGGCTTCTGATAGGGGATTTTAATGACATCTTGGACCAATCGGAGAAAAAAGGAGGCAGACAAGTCACGTATAGTCAGACTCAACCATTCCTAACAATGATAGATCAAATGGGTTTCATCGACCTAGGATTTCGAGGAGATCCATTCACTTGGACAAACAATCAACAGGGCCAAGACAACATCATGGAAAGATTGGATAAAGCAATTGCAACCCAACATTGGAGAACAGCAAGCCCTCATGCCGGAGTTACCCACTTTCCAAGGATTGCTTCGGATCACGCACCCATTCTGCTACACACCAAAGCAATTGACTGGCAATGACAAAAAAATTACAAGTTTGAACATTTATGGCTGACACATCCACAGCTTAAGCAAATCGTTGAATCCGCATGGACACAACAAAGAGACTCAGAGTCTGCCCTGGATCTTCAACTCAGGTTAATCACAACAGGACAAACACTAATGGAATGGAACAAGGACACTTTTGGACATCTTCCAAAGTTACTTCGCAAATCAACAACACAAATTAAGATGGCTCAACATCAATGTGCTATTCACATCGGAGAAGAACAAAGTTTTTGGATAAATCGCGAGAAGGAGCTGCGCAATAATCACCTAACTTTACTTCAATGCCATGCAACATACTGGCAACAAAGATCCAGAATTCAATGGCTCCAATCAGGAGACAATAATACAACCTTCTTCCATACCAAGGCAAACATACACCGAAGCCGCAACAACATAAAGAAACTACAGGATCAGCAAAACAACTGGGTCAGTGATAAGGATCAAGTGATCTAGATCATCCTCGATCATTTCACTACTCAATATTCAGCCCCAAACACAACTCTGGATGAAGAACTATTTGAAGAAATATCCCCACGATTGACACCTTCTCAATGTGACCAGCTCTCGACAGCCGTGACAGTAAAGGAAATCAAGCAAGCGCTATTCTCCATCAACTCTGAAAGTGCTCCTGGTCCAGATGGATACACCAGTAAGTTTTTTAAAGTTTTCTGGGATACCACCCATATTCAATTAATTGCTATGGTTCGAAGTTTTTTCGATAATTTAAACATACACCCTCTCATGAATCATACAAACATTACACTGATTCCAAAAGTTGACAACCCAACAAAACCTTCCCAGTTCAGACCTATAAGCCTTTGCAATGTCAGCTACAAAATCATATCAAAAATCCTAGTCAACCGTTTACGTCCTCTTCTTCCATTCTTAATAAGTCCATATCAAAGTTCCTTCGTCCCTAAGAGATCCATACATGATAACATCACAATTGCCGGTGAGCTATTTCATCACATCAGAACATCATCAACCACCAAAACCCCCAAAATAGCTCTCAAACTTGACATCCAAAAAGCCTATGATAGCCTAGACTGGGGATTCATCAAAAAAGCTTTTACAAAATTAGGTTTTCCATCAATATTTGTGGAATATATCATGTTATGTATCAAATCAGTAACTTACTCAATCAACATCAATGGTACACCGTATGGATTCATTACTCCTACCAGAGGCATTAGACAAGGTGATCCCATATCTTCCCACATATTCATTATATGTGCGGAAATTCTATCAACAAATCTTGCCAAATTGGAGGCAAAAAAACTGATTCAAGGAATCCGGATATCAAAAAAGGTACCTCCCATCCTACACCTAATGTATGCAGATGATTTGCTCATCACATACACAGCTACCCAGGAAAGTAGCAACCACCTTTAGAGAATTCTCCAATCATACGGCTCTTCAGCTGGTCAAATTATCAACGCAACAAAATCAACCATCATTTACCACCCAAGGCTGCAACAACAACACATAGATAATCTTCACCAATTCTTCGGCATTCCAACCACATCAATCGCACCTATATACTTAGGAGTTCAATTCAAACACGGGAGGACCTCACGTCACATCTTCGAACCACTACTCCAGCGATTGGCTCGCAAAGCTCAAGGATGGATCACAAAATGCCTTACCCCTGCAGGCAGACTAGTCCTAATAAAAACCTCTTTAACACCAACCTCAAATCACCTCATGCAAACACAGCTCTTCCCAACCAATGTTCACAAACAAATTGATCGAATCACTAGGAATTTTTTCTGGGGTCACGATTCTTCGGTCAAAAAACTTCACCCATTAGGATGGAACAAGCTAAACAAGCCAATAACGGAGGGAGGACTAGGTATCAGGAAGAGTAGCCATCACAATAAAGCTCTTTTCATGATTTTTTTTTTGGAACATTCAAGAGCAACCACATTCCATTTGTTCAAGCCTCTTCAAAGAAAAATACCTACAGCATCAACCTATATTGCAAGGTACGATTTCAATACCCAGTACTGCCAGCCCACAATGGAGACAAATGGCATCTCTCATTCCTACTGTAAACAATCATATATTTCACCAAATAGGAAATGGTTTAGATACCCCTATCCAAGCTAATTGGATACCTCACTTTCAAAACCTTGATCCAACCCAATGCGACCCCATTCAATATGTCGCAGAATTAATCGACCCCATCTCTCATAACTGGAATCACGATCAGCTAAACTTCCTACCCAACACGGCCACCCAACATATTATAAATATCCACCTTCCCCTTAGCAACATCTCGGACAAAATTATTTGGCCCCACTCTAAATACGGTAAGTACACCACACCATCCGGGTACAACTGTCTAATCCAACAAGAAAACAGCTCTATCCCACAACCTCACCCTCCACCCTTGCCAAACACAAAATTCTTATGGACCTTACTGTGTCTTCCAAAATTACAGCTTTTCTTGTGGAAAGCTATAAATGAAGGTTTGCCAACCTTCACTCTGCTCCATCACATCAATCTCTCCACTTCCAATCTATGCCCCCGTTGCATCTCTGAGCCTGAAACAACCATTCACATGCTGATTCATTGTCCAATAGCTCTATCCACTTGGACCACCCTATCTAACCGCATAGAAGCAAACCAAACCCAAGGTAACCACCAACCAATTATCATAAACCACCAAACAACCATTTCTCAATTACTGCAAACTCGAGGTAATACTTCCTATATCACATCATGTTGTTTCATCATGTGGTCTATATGGACAACCAGAAATGAGCTCGTATTCAATCAAACACACTCCACCCATGACGACATCCTGGCAAGATCTTCCGCACAATAACATGAATTTGAATGGGAAAGATTAACCTCCCCTCCGGTTCTCCTCGGGGAGCTTCCTTGCAGATTGGCAACACACATAATAAAACCTTATACAACCATTCAAGTGGGTTGGAATTTCCCAACATCAGACTAGTTTAAAATAAATACCGATGGAGCAGCTAGAGGCAACCCGGGAATAGCGGGAGCAGGATTCATATGCAGGAACTCAAGCGCACAAATGGTTTTGTCTATTGCACAACCTCTAGGTATAACCACAGCAGTAATAGCGACCAGAGCAGCAAATGACAGAAATTGGACTAAGGTCATATTCGAGACGGACTCGGAAAATCTCGTACACTTCATTAAAACTCCAAAGGAAGCTCCATGGTATATCTCTGCAATAGTTGAAGAAATCATACATCGAATGCGTCAAATCCCATGTTGTGTTATTCAACATAATTATAGAGAAAGAAACCAAGCAGCAGATGGACTAGCAAACTATGCAGCCGACGGCAGCCAAGCGGGAAACCTATTGATGGTATTTGTAGTTGTAGTGGTAAAAAGATTCGTTGCTCGAACTTGTGAAGGATAA